>JAIKVD010000167.1:0-28341 GCA_024679075.1 Phytophthora uliginosa | reverse complement strand
TGGGCGGCCAGGCCGTCAAGAGACGCTTCGTGGGCAACGGCATTGCCAAGGCGAAGGCCAAGCAGCAACAGGTCAGCAACCCGGCGCGTCGGCGTCCGGTCAACGTGCAGGTCCCGCCAGCGCGTGACTTGGGCGACTCGCCCGCGTTCGCGGAGATGTACCGCAGCCCCAACTCGAACGCCAGCATGGAGAGCAACGCATTCCACCACAGTTTGAGCCACCAGCCTCCCCACAAGAAGCTCGCTCGGCCGAGCATGAAGCAGGACATATCCGAGTCGCTTAATGGGCTGGAGGCTTTCTGCGACGACTCGTTCAAGCAGTTCATCTTGCCGCCTCTGCAGCCGCACCACTTGCTGTCGGCCACGCCGAGAGGATCCACTCCTTCGGTGTCCCTGACGCCTTCGTTCTCGAAGCACAGCGACTCCAACGCCCCAGGACTGGGTGGGTTCAGGTACACGCTGACGCAGGTGGTGAACAACAGCAACAGCAACACGCCGAGCACGTTCTCGGCCGATTCAGGATACCCCAGCAACGGGTACAAACCGTTCGACTTCAAGCACGTCGACACCCAGCCCCACCCGTACCCACCGGCTGGTGGCCACCAGAGCAGCGCCAATGGCGCCGCTGATGCTGCAGCACTGCAAGGCGCTTTCCTGGAGCCGTGGATGTGGGACGCGCAGGCCTCGTCGTCGAGCTTTGAGATTGGATCGTTCCCCCTCGAGTTCGACTGCAAGAACGATTTTGACTGCAAGAACGAGTTCGAGTGGCAGGAAGGATCGGGTAGCAGCAACTACCAAGGCTCCACGACTGCCAACTGTGGCGTGCCCAGCAAAGAACAATGCCACCAGCACGATCGCGGCGTGCCGTCCAACACTGAAGAGTTCGGCTTGGACAATCTGCTCTTCGTCGAGTAAACGGAGTCAGGCAAGGTTACTGGAGTGCTTAAAACAGCACCGAAAGCGATGAAGCAGACGAACACACACCGACGACACAGTCGGCGGGCGTGTACCAACACCGAAGAAAGGCCTCCCTGCATAGTAAGTAGAGCTCAGACAATCGGCGTAGCGTGTAATTGTAGTAGTGCGTACGTGACCAACCAAACACGTCGACCAAGAAAGCAAGTGAGAAAGATAAGAAACACGTGCTAGTAGCTTTTTGAAGTTAAGCAAAGATCCATTGCAGTGGTGCATGTAACAAGCGACTCGATGAGTGTCACTTGATCTTAATTGCTACGCAGTCGTTGCGCTCGTCGGAGACGATGACGTCTGTTGGTCTGAGGGCTGTGGGCGAATCACGCCTTCTCCATCGCATTCGGAGCAGTTCTGCTCTAGCACCATCGAGTTGTACACGATCTTCTCAATGCGGTGGCCCAGACATCGCGGGCAGAGCTGTATCGACGAGCGTCGGGAGGGCAGGAGACTGTTCTGCTGCTGCTGCTGCTGAGCCCATTTGTCCAGGATGCCGCTGGCTTCAAGTTCCTCGCGGCTTGAGTACCCGAGCCAGTTCATGCCGGCGTTCGCGCTGGGTGTCGAGCTCCACGACATGGCATGCTCCGCGCCCCTGTAGACAGGAATTCGAGAATGAGCGTAGCTACGGTAGCCTCGGCCGCCTTTGGGTTGATCGGCGACGAAGAGACGCTATAGACGGTTGGCGGCGACGCCTTCTGCCTCTTCCCAGGCCTTCCAACGAACGAATGCTCACGCTCCGCTGGCCTCGATGCCATCGAGTCGATGGCAGCTAGCTCTACGCCGAAGCCTGCATCACACCAGAGACATCAAAACTATTGTGGTAGAGGCCAAGAGGCTGCCTTACACGACTACAGAAAGAATCGCTCTTCTTGAATATTGGAGCGATTTGATCGTTAACTATTTAACCTCAAAATCAAAGTAAGCACACCAGGAAAAAGCTGAGCTTCTGCTCTACACGATAGAGCCATCATTTGCCGAAAAACCTTGGGCAGAAAAAAAGTTATGCCCGGATGAAAAAAATATCTCGGAGCTGCCGGGCGAAATTAATTGTTTTTTGCCTGTTCTGATCTTTAGACGATGGGGGATCAAATAGGGGACTCTGAACTCCCAGGTCGCGCTTAAAGTGCTTTTAAATCGCACACGAAGTCACAGTAACATTAACGATCATTTCGTTTTGGACTTTTAAATCTGAGTTGAGACGCCAGTAATGGCTACACTACCGCCTCTTTGCGTAGGAATTCCCTCTAGGACGCTTCGGTGCCCGCTTTGAGATTTGGACAATACGATCACCCCCGGGTTAAGCTGACTTCGATATTGGGTCAACGAAGCCGCAGAAACACCCATAGGCTGCCGTGAATGCACTCCCGATATACTGGGCCAAGTAGAGGGAGGATGCTGGAGAGCCGACGGCGCTCTATGTGGCGAGCAGCCACACTCACAGCCAGATCTCTCCCTCACAGACGTAATAGACCGACGCAGAAGGGTGCCGTCCACGTCTTCTTCATCTGACTGAGGCTTGGGCGCGGATCCAGAATCACAACCACTGGAGTAGTCGGAGGCAGACTCGTCCTCGTAGGCGCTCTCTTCATCCATTCTCACTCGATTTACGTTTTGCCGTTTTTCTCCGTTCCCGTGTAAGTCCGAAAAATCGATGCTCCAACCTCAAAGCCCCCTAGCAAAAAACCTCAAAAAGTCCGTAACGATCAAAATGTTTTGAAAGGACTCATTTTGACACCCTGTTCAGATTTGAAAAAAAAGTGCGTGCCCGCCCCCGCAGCTTTTAACCATCATTCTGTTCCGCATCAACACGAGCAGCGAGGCCACGAGTGCATGGTGTTCGTTATCATGCTTGCTCTCGCTGCTGAAGGCCAGAAGGAGAGGCGCGAGCGTCAGCGAGGTCAACACTACCTTACAAGAGCCGACCTCCATCCTGAGCCACGCTACCGAACAGCATGGGAGGCGATCTACGGAGCTGGAAATGACAGAGCCTTTATCACCACAACTGGTTTCGATGTTCACTGGCACCTGTCGGAAGAACGTCGCTGATGCAGGCCATAGAGTGTCTAAGTTGTCGGAGGTGTAGTTCTCCACACCTGCGACCCTCCCACGCCTTAGTAAGGCGTGGGAGGGTCGCACCATGGTAAGGCGGCCTTGACAACCTCTCTTGGACGTCTCTCCTGTCGTGTGGGCCTGTCCCCTGGCGAATGGGTGCTGATTTCGATCTTAGTTGTCTGGGTTCCGTTGAACCCTTGCTCTGGGTACACTCCACGAGTCCCCAGGGCACTGCATGAGTAGTTCTAGGGCCAGTTAGCCAAAGCCAGGTAATCTCACATTCAATCAGATCTCAATCTACCTCGTAGAGCTCAAGACGGCTTGGCAGCCTAGCCATGGTGTCTGTTATTGATGGTAGCAGTCGCTGTCGGTGGAAGCAATGTGCTGCTGGGTGTGACGGCAGCACGCTGCTGCCAAGTGCTTGGGGATGAAGGAAAGCGCTGCTGCGAGTGCGGGCTCCGGATGCGGAACAGGAATGAATGTCGAGCAACATCGATCATCTTCAGAGGTTTATTCCGCCAAAACCCAGATCCAAGATCTGGAAGTCACGAAAGTCGGTAGAACATGTAAGTTTCAGCATGCTCTCAAATACTCCGTCGCTTGGCGATCCGTGAGGACCTTCCCGTAACCACTTTCGTGGTCGGTCCCGTCCGCGAGGCGGTGTGCGCCATACCAGTAAACCTGCACGTGTGCGTGGTTGTTCTCGTTCGCATCAAAGACTAGGATCGGTTCACGATGGTACTGAGCCATAGCCCTCAGTTCGTGTGGCAAGATTCTGGATCGGCAGTGTTAGCGCCGGCTGTCTGTCGAGCTCTTGATCTGTTGCTCCCATTCGCTGCTCATGCTTCTGCTCTTGAGATGTCGGCTCTGGGAATGCGTAAGGTGCATCGTCTTCTGCTGCTAGATCCTCTTGATGTTGTGCCTCCTGTGCTCCCTCGTCCACTTCCATGCCGTCAGATTGGCTGTCGTCACTATCAGACTCTGCGAGCACGCTGTATTGGCCGAGCGCCTCAATCCGTTGGAACTTATCAAATCTCTTTGATGAGTTTCTCGCCGGTTTGCCCGACTTGCCCGTGGCATTCCCCTTGGCTTGCTTCCCACCGTTCCGCTGCTGAGGGCTTTGTGCCTCGCCCTTGTCTGTCGGTTTGTAGCCGGAAGGTGGCGTTGAACTGGTCGCTGGGTCAGTCGCCGTTGCACCCTCCTCCTTCATGCTGTCTACGTCCGTTGGCGTGTGAGTCTTGCGCGCCTTGGTCTTGGCCGCCTTTGTCTTTTTGCTTTCCATGGTTTTATACCCGTCTGCAGTATGGCTCTCATCTGACCTGTTTTCAATATTATCATCACTCCTCTGAGCTCGGTTCTGATCTAGCCCTGTGCTGCCTGCTTCCGACTGCGTGGCAGCAATGCCGTCTTGTAAGGCAGCCAGATGCCCCACAACCCGAGCTTCAAGCTTGTGCTGCTGCAAGATGGCCAGTAGTTCCTCATGTGAGTTCACTTGCACCGCGCTCCGAGGTGCTGGGCGGCGTACGTCTATTTTCCCAGTGAATACTCTGGTTGCCCTGGATTTCATGGTTTGTAGTTTAGCTGCTGCCAGCGTGCACTTCGCGGTACCATGTCTGGAGCTAAGGCATCGTGCACATGGCCGGCGCAGGTTCTGCTGGAAGTGGTGTACACTGACTGCTGTGCCATCGAATTCAATCACTGACACTCCTGCCAACGCCTCGGGGCACGTCCGCTGTGCTAACCGGATTGTGCGGTAGCGATTATCGTAGATGTTGGTGCTTGTTGCCCTCGCGTATTCCACGTCCAGTACCTTGGCCCCTGAAAATTCTGCAAATGCTCTTGCTAGCGTTGCAAGGCCTATCTTGTCTCCTCCATAAACTCTCACCGCGTACTGGATCTCAAGTTGTGCTGCCGTGTAAAATCCTGTATTCTCTTCACCTTCCGCCCTCTGTGTGTCACGCAGAACCATGACAGCTCGCTGCATTCGCTGCGCCTTGGCTTCCCAGCGGTTCGCAGCCGACTTCGAGTAAAAACCCACTTGGAGCGTCTGAATCCCGTCGTAGCTAAGCCGTTCGACGTCGCGTTGAAACGCGCGCATCATGGCTCCTCCGGTATTCTTGTCGGTATTGGCATTGAATAGCTCTCGGAGTAGAGTCGCATGAGCCGTCATTCTGCTGAGTCGCACTGTAGCTGGCATCACCGCGGTGAGGGTGAAATTGAAGTGTGCTTCGTGAATGTCCTCCAGCATCGCTCTGTATTCTCCGCACATGGTTTCCTTGATAAAATTTGGTGGATGCGGGTGTTCCAGTGCACCGCTCAAGTACGCCTTGAGTATCGCATTTTCCCTCGCAGTAGCAGCCCGGACACTCTCGTCACAACAAGCCCTCGCTGTCGCCTGTGCTTCCTGCCGCATGAGTGCCTCCTCTGGAGTCCATTGCGGAGTCGTGGCCGCGTCTCAATCCGTCATCAGAGTGTTGATCAGTTGTTTCGCCTGCACTGGGTTCCAGACGCCCTGCAGCATGTGCGACTTACGGACCATCTCCTCGGTGATACGCTCCGGAACGTGCGTTCTCGCTCGCACCTTGTCCCCCCACGTTTCCTCTCTCGGCTTGCCGTCTTGCAGCGTCCCTCCACCGTTTTCAGCCGTTACCGTCTTGGCTTCTTCGGCACCCATTCCCATGGGGCGCCCTTTCGTCTCTTCGTGCTCTGCTCCTGCTGCCATGTACGCGTGTGCTTCCTCCGCCGCCCGTGCGCTCTGCTCCCTCGCCATCGGTATCTCCGCCCGTGTGCCCTCGTTCTGCACTCCGGGGTCTGGAGGTCCAGGACCTGGGCCGTCCGGTGGCTGTCGCTCATTCCGCGACGCTTTCGGTGCTTGGTTCTCCTCTGCTCCTCTTGGTAGCTCGTCGCCCACTCCGTCGCGACTGTTCCCCAATGGGGTATTTTTACGAGTGAAAATTAGTGCTCGTCAGCGCCTCATCGCAGAAGCAGTGGTGCGTCTCTCTTTGTTGAAGAGCTCCGTGAGCTCTTACTACAGATTGTTTCCCGGCGATACATGACTGGGAGACTAAGCAAGCACCGTAGCCACGGGCCTTGGTGACAACGCCGACAGAGCAAGTAAGCATCTCACTGCAAGCTGGTGGCTGCAGTCTACCACAAGCGACACCTGCGACGAGGAGTGGGCACTGCACGCGATTCTGCAATGTTCACTCCTCGCCGCAGGCGTCGCTCGTGGTGGTAGCTCCTTAGATCCACTCGGCTTGAGCGCTAAGGCTGGCAGTGAGGTTTCGTGCAGCAGCGCGGTCGAACTGGTCAGGGGCTTGCCTCTGTCGGAGAGAAAAAGCAAGCTGAGGGCTTCTTTCCATTGGCGGATCACAGGTTTCCGCTCAAATCACATGTGATTTGACCAAATCACCCACCTCCGGAGGTGATTTTGTTTGTGTGATTTGAAGTTCGGGAAATAACATGGTATTTTCCGGGAAATGGCGTGTTATTTCACGCGAAAATCACATGCGATTTCGCGCGACTTTTTGTCAATTCTGACACCCCCTAATAACTGTCATCCCGGAAATTGCGGGGTTGTGAAGAAGTCGATGATGGAGCGGAAAAAGTATTTCCGGTTGATCAAGGGGAAAGTCAGACCGAAGTGGACGTGTTGACCTTTCCTGATAGTGCTGATGTTGGTGATTTTCGCAAGGCAGTACTCAACGAAGACGAGCGTTTCCGTCGATCTGGGATTCGCGCTTCAGCCCTCAAAGTGTTCGCGTTCGCGAACAGCGAGGCTCAGAAGCCTCTCGATATCGACGATAGTTTGGATGACTACGGTGTGAGTAAAGAGAACCCAATCATCCTGGAAGAGCATGAGGTCTGGTTCCAGCTAACGAAAGCCGGCAGCCGCGCTCCGTTCGCAGACACCACAGCAGATTCGGTCCCATTGACTGAAGCTGATACAATTGGGGATGTGCGGAATGCCGTCTTTGCTGCGTGTCAAGCCATTCTCCCCAATCGGGTACCCAGTCAGCTCGTGGTGTACAAGAACCAAACTACGTGCAACTCGAATGAGCAGTTGGATATCCATTCACAGATTAAACTCTTGGCCGAACAGAGGAGACTGCGCTCATCGTGACGGTGCCCGTGCAAGTGTGGACGAGAGCGCGGGTGGAGTCGAAAGAAGAAGTTGACGAGGTTCCGGTGAAACGGCGGAGAGTTGATGCCCCTAGCAGCAAGTGGGTATGGAAAGAGGAGGAACCTGTCTATTCTGTTGAGGGAGGCACCCTGTTTTGTTTTCGTGAACCGTGATCGCGCGATGCAACAGCTTCTTGACTCCCACAAAAGTAACTTTTACCGTGCTGTAAAGGGTTCTGGTAGTACCTGGGTTATCCCGTTGATGGATCATGTCCTCGGCCTCGGGAAGACAGAGCTGGGTGGGGAGTACATTCGGCGATGTAGGCACGAGTGGGATATTTTATCTGAACCGACAAGACTGAGGGCAGTTTTATGGATATCATACGCAGATGCCACATGATCAGAATCCAGTTCTCTCAAAATGGCTTGCTGGATGACGACTCGGAGTTGGACAGTAAAAAAAACTGACAAGAATTTCGTTTCACATCTGCACTTTCTTCAAGGAAACGTACGCTACTACTCCTCATGCTCTCATCCCGATCCGCTTGGGACGCACCCGGATCCCGCGTCTGTCTTGAGGAAATTGACGATGGAAGTTGGCCCACTGTTGATCGTGATTGATGAAATTGGCAAGGGTTTTAAAGTTGAGCTTTCTGACACCACCAAGAGAGTACGATTTCTGTCGTTCTGCGACTATATCCTGGAGCCATTGTTTTCAAATAAGAACTTGTTTCTCCTGGTTGCTGGCCTCGCAATCTTCATGGATCATGTTGACTCGAGACCACGGCAAGAGCTTTTTCTGGCAACTTACCCATTCACGTTTCGACGACTCAGCCTCCATCTTCTTCAACCGCCTGAAATTAAGGAAATTATTCAGAAGCCATACTGGGACGAGAACAAATTGGAGACTATCCAGGAGTATTATAAGCTCGAAGATGTCGAAGTGGAGCAGGTTGCTGCTCATCTCTTCACAGCAACATTGGGTCACCCACCAAAGCTACTTGCCGCCTTCAGAAGCTGCGATTTTTATGACGAACTTGTTGAATATGAGACGTCTGGTCTACTGAATGGCACAATTGATTGGCACAAGTTTGGTGATCGTTTGTGTCAGTATGAGGCACCGCTTCGAGCATTGATGGATCATGGAATCGAAGGTGTAGAGATAAACTTGTCGCGGGTATGGAAAGACCAGGCAGGCGAAACCATCACATACGACGCCATCAGCGACATGTTCGTATTATGTGGGATGGAGACTTGGAAAACGCGAAGATACATATGCCAGTGCATCTCCAGCGAGCGATACTGACCTTCTACCCGTTTAGAGAGTTGCTGGAGAAAGTCACACCTGCATTTGGCAAAGTAGTGGTCGAGTACCCTGACGAGTTCGAGTTGCTGATCTTGACACGATTGCAAGATCTGTTTCACGAGGAGACATGTCCAAGCAAAGTGCTATCCGATTTTTTTACGGACAACCAGGAGTTCGGGCGCTGCGCCGGCGTGAAATTCGCGGGGTGTATGTATCGGATGCCGATAAAAAAGGCAAAGGGGACCACGCGCAAGCAAAGTTCGGACGAATTTGTGGAGGAAATTAATGTTCTGGTTGAACAGTTGAGTTTAAACCACCCGACTCCCAAGTCAACGTCACCAAACATTATGCTGATGACAACGGCGTCGATTGCGATGCTAATGGTGGGTCTGGTTGCCAGAAACTGTGAGATCGGGGCGAATTTGCTACAAGAGGAGTGTGACAGGTTGAACAATTTATGCATTCAGTTGCCCAAGACCAGCCTCTTAAAGGATCGATTGGACGTGCTGATCGTCTGCGCGACGTCATATGACCCCGAACTACGAGCGCAATTCACAGCCAAGAATGGTGCGATCTCGAAGTCGGCCGTCTGTTCCAGTGGTGAGTTTGAGGGTCTCGATGAGGTGATTCTGTTGAATTTGTCGACACCTAAGAACCGTGCCGATTTTTAGGACTTCAAGAAGATCCTCGCCGCAAAGATGCGTTGGAAGAGCTAATTGCGAAAGCCCCGGTGAGGTGTTTCGAGAGTGCGGGCCAACAATGATAATGCAAGCTTTTTTCGTATAGTTCCTGGAGAGGCACGCGTACAGTCGTCAGAGAGTGAGTTGAATATCTAATTGAGTTGCTTTGAACCTGTTGCTGCCACGTACTTTGCTCGCTAACCACAACTAAAATTGAATATTTGGGTGGAGCAAGAACATTTTACGCTCGTGGTCTCGTTAGATAGGATGCCAGGCACTTGGGTTTTAATGCCTGCCATACGACTTGGACTTCAGTCTACTTGGCAAGCTGTGCATCCGCAAGCCCTACGCATCATGTTCATCTAAAGCGCGTTGATAACGCCGCGAATACCGGCGCTGCTTCGAAATGTTGCAGTACAAGGCAGACCGGGCATCGTTAGTCACTGTGACGATAGCAACGACCAGCGTTCGAGGAGCTCACGCTGCTAGTTGTTCCTACGCGCCGCCCTGAATAGCCACATACACCACGACAGAACCCTATGAGTTTGCGTAAAAGTTCACTTGTGAGGTCTTACGTGGACGTACCAGTGAAATGGCGTGTCTCCAGTGCTATTTGTCACGTTGCATGAAAGTCCGTGCTCTAGTAGAATGCGAAACTAATAATAATAAGTTGAGGTTTATTGTGTTACTTACCTCGACAAGATTGAACTCTAATAACCATTCCAGCCAGTATTTATCACCTGACAAGTTATCTGCTCTCGCTCCTCTCAGTTCTTCCACCGTCGTCTCCTTCTGCCCCTCCTCCCAGTACTCGTTCCGTCTGAGTATCTGGGCTTCTCGTTCCGGCCTCCCCCGTGTTGATCTGCGCATTCCATCTGCTTGACAGCTCCTCGGCCACTTCCAGCTGCACCACTGTCCTTCGTGTCAACGGATAGAGCCCCATCCTGTACCGGGCAAATGCCTCTCTGACCATGCCTGCCAAAAGTGCCAGGGACTCCTCCCTGGTCTGCACATCGGTAGGAGCTTTGTGCACCTGATCTACGTTCCACCTCCAGATTGCCGTTATTTCGTTCGCGACTTGTATCACGTCCTCTTTGGACCCCTCTATATTGTCATTGCTCCATCGCTTCAGCCACGACGGCACCGCGTTGAGCCTGAGACTGAAGACGTCTCTTATCTCCCTTTTCCGATCCCCTTCCACCTCCACCGCCATCTGTTCTGGCAGCTGCCACCTTCGTAAAACTGAGTCCCAGTGCGCTTTCGCATCTGGACAACCCCAGATCAAGTGGGCTAGTCCTGCAGCACTTTATCGTCGGCACTCTGCCCGTGGACATCCAAAGCCCAGCTGGTCTCCTGCCCATAGTCGTAATCTTCCCATTTTCAACTTGATGATGTTCTGCGTTTGGTACGCTGTCACTCCCTCCATTGCGTGCACTCTTTTCCAGGTGAACTCTTTCAAAGCTGCTGCGATCTCCACGTCGTTCTCCGTCCACTTCCGCTGCATGGTGCTCCACGCCATCTTCACTTCTTCCATCTTGTGCCGTCTCATGAGTGCCTTGTACTTCTTTCTGGTGAGTGTCCATCGCCTGTGCCCCACCCAGACTGGCTTCAATCTGCAGATCCATGGATGTGGCGTAATTGATACTTGAGTCGTCTTGAGGTCTAATACCTGCGCCACCGCCGCCTGCATCGTCCCCTCCGTCGTTCTCCAGCCGACTTTCTTTGTCTCCGACACACATGTGTGGCGTATCTCCAACTCGCCTTCACTGTGTACCGTGAAGAGGTGGTGTTTGTCTTCCAGGACATGCCCCACTGCCAGGAACTCTTCCTCCTTCCAGGGGAAAATGAGTTCCGGGAAGTTCGCGAGAATGATGAGGCAGAGATCCCGAAAAAGCTGCGCCAGTCCGCTCGGTAGCGGCACTTCCACCAACACCGGAGCAAAGACTAACTCTCCACTGCTTGTGCGCTCAATCGTCACCACTTTGCATATCTTAAGTCCCTCCGCTGCCCTCGTCAGGTTCTTGAATGTTTTCCACTTCTCACACCTCCCCTGCGCGTCACACAATAGCAGCGACGCCAGTGGCAGTTCCTGTACAGCCCTCTGCATGCATTCACCATTGCTTGTTTCTCGCATTGCCTTTGCCTTCTGCATATCTCTTCTGACCTCCCCCTCGCATCTGATCTGCAGTCCTTGGGTGCTCCACCTCGTGACAAGTCCATTGCAGTGCCTCATGAACCGCCGGAGTTGGCATGCTGACTTCAGTGCCTCCTCTCTGGTTCGCGATTCTCGCGCTAATGCATGTGTGGCCCATGGCCTCCCTGTCCCCCACAACGAGGTGTCCACTTTGTGCGCCGGTACTATATTGACAGGAACGACGTGTCCTGCGTGTCCAATGTCTCGTTCCTGTAGAATTTCCCCCACTTGTTGATTCTGCTTGTTACTCGATAGAGCCCAGTCCGAGACCACCATGGCGCTCATCGCCTTCAACTCGTCTCGAATGTTCGGGATGCCAAGCCCACCGAGCGCCGGCTCCAGTTCAGCTACCTGGGCCCTGATCCATCCCGCCGCCGCCCTCTCCGGCTCTGCGAACGCTGCCTTCCACACAAACTGTCGGATACACCAGTCCACTTTCTTGATGATCTTCTCTGACGGCCATGCATGCCGCGCCACGTATAGCAGCTTTGGCACAATCACCGCCGCAGCAATGGCCGCTCGTTGCTTCACGGTGTTCGTCTTCTCCTCCGCTAACACCAGCCTCACCCTGAGTGCTCCCATCGCTTTTTCCCAGGCTTCTTCCATTGTATCCCCCGTGCCTGCCACGTGTCCAAGGTAGCGTAAACTTGCTGTTTCTGCTATTTGCTGTTGATCGAGCTCTCCAGTGCTCCCTTCTTTTACCTCCCCCAGCCGGATCGCCGCGCATTTACCCACATTCAGCATCAATCCTGGCACAGCAGAAAACCGCGCCACCGCCCGAATCGCCTCAGCCTGCATGCTTCTATCCGCTATGTAGATGGCTGTGTCATCATCAGCATATCCTGCCACCTTTAGCGGTTGGTCCTTCTGGACGGGGTCCAAGCTGATACGCTGTAGTCCGCCCGCTGCCTCTATCTCATCGTACAACACGTCCACCGCTAATATAAAAGCATGGACGCTAAAGGGCAACCCTGCCGTATCCCACTCGTTACTTTCAGCCTCTCCGACAGCGATCCATTAGCCATGAATTGCACTGTTGTGCCGTGATGAATCTCTCTGATGATTCTGCAGAATTTGGCGGGGAAGCCCTTCGCTTTCAGCACTGCGAATAGGAAGTCTCTGTCCAATGAGTCATACGCCTTGGCGAAATCTAAAAGCAGTACTTGCGCTTCAGATAGTTCCTCTCCTCGTCTGCATCTCTCCTTCGCTGCCTCAAATAGGTCAATCGCTTCATGGATCGTTCGTCCCGGTATGAAGCCAAATTGTGTGTTGTGCACCAGTTCCGCTATGTTCCTCCTCACTCTCCACGCTAGGATCCGCGTAAAGATTTTGTAGTCTGTGTTGAGGAGCGCTATCGGTCGGTAATTGAGCGGGTTGCTCATGTCCCCCCCCCCTTGCTGATACTGAAGATGTATGCCTCCACGAAGCTTGACGGTGTGTTTCCCTCATTCAGACAGTCATTGAACAGTCTTGTCAGGATGGGCACCAGCTCCTTGATGTGGTCTTTGTACCACTCGTTACCCAGATCATCTGGCCCCACTGCCTTCCCCGGATTGCACTTGTTGATCGCCGCCTCCACTTCCAGTTCTGTGATTTCATCATCTATCTCACTGAGGTCCACCTGCCTCCACGCTTTCTGGAATTTAGCTATATAGCTCTCTATGGCTTCATTCTCCTCCGCCTGCCCGTTGAAGATGTCGGCCCAGCGGTCTGCCATGATATTTGACTTATCATGCATCGCACGTCCTTTGCCGGTCTGCAGTTGACGGAGGGTTGGAATTGTATTATCTCCGTACTTTGTACAGATCCGGCGAAAAAAATGCCTTGTGGATTGTTTCGAGCTCCACGCATTTCGCTTAACCAAAACCCGTTTTCTGGACGCTCATCTCGCTTCCTGTAGCTTGGCGATAGCCCCTATCACTTCAACTCGTTCCGCGCTGCAGTGCGCCCCCGCGTATTCCAGCCTGCCCAGCCGCTGTTTGAGCCTCTTGATCCGCAATCTGAATCCGTTAGACATCCGTTCTCTTGCTTGTTTCTTCAATTTCTTTATTTGCCCCGTGTGGCCTTGCTTAAAGCCCTGCCACAGCTGCGCGGTCTCTGATGGGAGTGCCTTCTGAACATGATCTGCTAGGGTTGCCAGCTCTTGCGTGATCATACTGCCCATCGCTGCGCGCACGTATTCCGGTGGTGGGTACAGCTTTGGCCTTTTCTTGAGTCTGACCACCCCTTTTGGCGAATGAAGTTCCAACAGCACTGCTCTGTGATCCGTTAGACAAGGCGATTCCTCAGTGACGGTGCCTCTCACCAGCCTGCGGGCGGCTGCATTGATGTAAAACCTGTCTAATCTGGAAGTACCCACTTCTCCACTCGCCGCAGTATGCCTGTGCGTATGGTGCATCGTAGCGTAGTCATTCACCACTTTCCAGCCTCGCTGCTCCGGCATGTTATAGTATCCGGCATCCACCAGGCCCTTCCTTTCCACAAACCGTGCCAGCTCTCCCGCTCAAATGTCCTCCTTGCCTTGCCCACCTATTCTATCTAGCTCCCGCTGCAGCACACAGTTGAAGTCCCGCCACATATCATGTTGATGTCCTCCGGGAAATCAATCCGTTGTAACTTCTTGAGGAACTGGATCCTCACCGCAACTTGTGAGGGTACATACACATTCACGAAGAGCAAGACCACCCCGTCAAGCTCCCCCATTATCATGATGAGATGCTCGCTCCAGTGCTGCTCCCCCCACGCCTTCAAATTCTTCACCGCCCCATCCGGGTTTGCCAGTATGGCCACCCCGGCACGTCTTTCTTTTCCGGAGCTCCAGAAGGAAAACCTACACGCTCTCGCCTGCTTGAATCCCCACATAGCAGCATACTGTCCTGCAGCAGCCGTATGCTCTGTCTCATTGAGATGAGTCTCCTGTAAAAAGGTTACATCTCGTTGTCCGCGCTCATGTTGCTCCTTCATGCCTTGCAGCTTTCTCCAAAGTTGTTTCTTGTGCGTTGCCAGGCCCCTGACATTCACTGTCGTTATGCCGATCGTCCAGTCTTGCTTGTGCTGTTCCGGCTGCCGGTGTCTGCGTTCTATTTCTTGTTGCTTTCTTCGTTTCCTTACTTCCCTGCGTTGTCTCCTGAATTCTAAATTGATATATTTGTTTTTCTGGTCCGCATCCCCAATCTGGTAGTAGTATCTAGTGATCCTGGTCTGCTGTCTGCTCTCTCCGCTCGGAGTGTGGGCTGCAGACAATTTCACATTCTTATTTCCTGGCGTCAGTGCTGTCGGTACCCTCCTACTCCGTCTCAGCTGTGGCCGCGCTCCGGTCGCACACTTTCTCTCCTTTACCCCCTCCTGCATTCCCGTCATCTCCCCCCGCGTGTTGGCGAGCGTCGACTTGCTCGTGTCCGACTTCAGTTTGGGCCTCTCCGCTGATGTTCCCCCTCTCCTTCTCCTCGATCATCTCTACGTCCTCGGTCCTGCCCCCCTCTCTCTTGCCACGATCGTCCGTTCTCGTCCGCTTCCCTTTTGTCGTTCTCCTGATGGCTTTAAGCATCCGAGCCGCTGCCTTGGCAGTTTTAATCGCGTCGTACGGAACTGCATCCATCTCTGCTGCCCCATGTCTGCACCTGATACTGTTGCGCACTGTTGCCATTGCCGGTAAATTGTCTGCATAGCCAGCATACTTCTCAGGGTCGTATGTGACTGCTTGGAAATGGTTGCCTGTTTCCTGCCAACTCAGGACCATTACTGGTGGCAGTACACCATTGGCTACCAGGTCCTGGAGCATCGCCTTAGCTGCCATCGTGTGCATTGGGCCCACCGTTCCCGTCTCCACCTGCTCCCCGTCAGCCGCGCTTACCTCGCCGTATGCGTACGCCTGTATCCGCGTAAGACCATGATCATGCACGTCCAATACGTAACGCGTCTCCCTCGCGTGAATAGCCATCGCCTTCAGGAGCGCCGGCCTCACCCAAAAGTGCCTGCATTAACTGATTTCTTTCTCTGCGCAACGTAATGATCTGCTAGCGTGTACAGCACATCCTCTATCGTTGTCTCCATGGTCACCTTGCTCCCGATCGCCATCGCTTCGGCCTTGATGTCCTGGTGGCGCAGGTTCGCCTCTTCTTCCAAATTAGCCAACATCCTGTTCATGACTTGCTTTTTCAAGGCGTTGGCCGCGTCAATTACCTCCACGGTAGGCTCCATCAGCCCTTCGGTCACGTTGTAGAGCGCCGCGTAAAAAGCCAGCCATCCGCACAGCCCATATGGCGCAACGTCCGCTATCGTTCCTCCCAGTAGACTCAGCCATTCGTCGAGGTATGCTCCTTCGTCGGTAGGCGGCTGGACGTCTACCACCTTGCAGTCTTCACCCTCCTTCATGCCGTGCGTCTCGACAGCATTGATTCCGCAATTTGCCAGCTACCCCCCAAGTGGATAGAGACGAACCCACGTTCGCTCCCCCACTTTTCCAGCTAGCCGCCCTCGCTCCGCCTCCGACCCCGGACTGCCGAGCCCCCTGCTCGAAGCCCCCGATCGCTCGATCCACGCAGACAGTTAGGCGCCTACGGTTTTACTGAGGCTCATCCCTGCTGCGTGACTAGAGTCTGTGCGCTAAGTCTTTTCTCCTCGGAGTTTGACTGGGTTTGCCTCAACTACATAAGTGTAGTGCGATTTGGAATTCGTGAGAGAGCCAACATAAACGCTCCCCAGAACGCTAGGCCGGTCTGGAAGTGGTCGCCGAAAAGCTTCGTCCTGCTTAGTAAAGTAGGCTTGGCATACGCTAGTAGGCTGCACTTACGCCGTGTCCGGGTATTGAGGTACCTTTCGACCGGTGTTTGCTTCGGTGTCCTCGTGACACTAGAGACGTAGCACCCGCATCCCCGTTGCCTTCCAGAGCTTCGAGCCTCCCCGCCACACGACCGCGGGTACCCCCCATCCCGACTGCGTTCCTGGCCCAACTGGATTTATCCCGCTCCGACTGGCTTCTCCTCGCGGCTGGATTTTTCCCATCCCATGGGAGCCATGATCGGATCTCGCCGGGATACCAAATGGCGCCAATCCTGGCAGAACGCCGCTCCACGAGCTGAATTTTCCCGGCCCACCGACGCTATGTTCGCGAAAGCAGAGGAGGCCATGATGGACCCTGATCGCGACAAGCGGTGCGCCGCCCTCGCGGGCGTGCCCCAGCAAGTATCGGCCGACCTGTGCTTTTCCATGTGGATTCCAGCACGCGACCTAACGGTCTCCTTCTCGGACACAGAGATTATGACCTCGCTCGGCTCGACGCCACAGTCCCCTCTGTGGTCGAAAAGCCTTGAGCACCTTCGCGACTTCAAGGCGATTCCCCGGGCGGGAATTAGCTTTGTTTGTACGGACCGCGAGGTCTGTACGAAACTGGGCGGTGAGGCTGTGACCATTTGTGGGCGCAAATTTACCGTCCAAGCGTACTCCAAGTATTCTCACTGGTACTATGTGGACCTGCAGCGCCTCCCTGACGACGTCACCGACGGGACGATTTACGACTGGTTCGCCGGACAAGGCACTCCTCCGGTGTTATAACACCCGCCCACATTGTGGGAGGACTTCGGTCCAGGAGCCGCCGAGTGTATTTCGCCCAAAATCCGCCCCCGCCTCAGTGATGATTGACAAGCGCACCCCGCTCCGCCAGATCCAGTTCTTGGGCCAAGGCTACTCGGTGGTGCACCACCGCCGCCGGGAGTACAACCGCGTTATCCCGCCTTTTATTAAGGAACTGCGTGACAAGCAGAAGAAGACCGCTGAACCTCAGCCGGACCCTCCAAGCTCAGACAGAAGACACCGCCAGTACGCCTCCGGCATTTGATGACCAGAGTGACACGAGTGAAAACGCCGCCATGGCCGACGCGTCTGACTCGGATTTTGAGCTACATAGTGGGGATGAATCTGAGTCGGACTCCAGCCTCGACGGCTCGATGGATGGGATTGAGGTGGCCATTGAGGTCCGCCGCAAGGCCATTTGGCCCTCCGGGAAACCTCCCAAGTTCCCGGTCGCTCCCACCAAGTCCTCTGACTTCGCCCCCGCACGAGTCATGCGGGCCAAGCGCCTCATATTTGGGGAGGTTGCTGACCCCGCGAAGGAATGGAGCAGTCTTCCTCCCTCCCAAAAGGAATATCCAGTGGTCTCGACTGTCAACTCGTATGAGTGGCTGGCCACTGGGGAGGGTGGTAGCATCCCAGCGGACCAGGATATTATACTCTGGGACCGACCCAGGACCCCCGCAACCTCTGTGGGCTCATACGTGAAAAAGGATCCTACTGTGGAGACGGTTCACAACTCAGTCGTGTACCAAGGCTCGGTGGAGGAAATGTCCCTCAAAAACCTCTGTTTAGTCATCGAGGAATTTTTGGGCTCCTTTAATTCGAACCCGGACCCCGACACGGCCATCTCGTCTATTCAAGCGCAACCCAGCCTGCACCGAGTGTTACTCGACACAAAAGCTCCTGGCAACTTTCTCGCTCTTCGGGCCAAGGCATATGGACACGCGGTCCTGCGTGAACTTGCAACCCGCCCGTTCGAGCCTGAAGGGGAAACCACGGTCTATGGTCGGTTGTCAAGCCAACTTCCAGACCTCGCTTCGACCGACCTCCAAGCAGTGCTA
Organism: Phytophthora uliginosa; assembly: GCA_024679075.1. Lineage (NCBI taxonomy): Eukaryota > Oomycota > Peronosporomycetes > Peronosporales > Peronosporaceae > Phytophthora > Phytophthora uliginosa. Next base: position 10,387 of record JAIKVD010000167.1, on the reverse strand, counting down.
GGCCTTATCTACCCAGACCAAGCCCGGTTTTGGCTCAAGGTGAAGTTGGCTGAATTTGATCTGGCACTGCAGATTATTGCACCCAGCATCTACCTCGACCCATTTAAAATGGGTACGTTTTTGGGTAAGGCAGCATCGGCACTGCCCCACCCTCTGTGGCTCCTGTGGGAAGATTCGACTTTGGCCTCTATCATTATGTCGCCTTTATTGGACCGCATTTTGACTGGGCCTCTCCCCGCTGACCTTCGCGAAACCATTGAGTACCTACGGAACCAGGCCACCTCGGTGCCACCTTCTTCTGTTCCCACTCGCCTCTAATGTGCAGTGGGCCCTTCGGGGGTACTCACTAAACGCGAATGGTTTTAATAACGTCTCACAACGCACCCTGAATTTTTTCTCGAATACCTTCCACATAGTGGGGGTTCAAGAAATCAAGTTCACGGGTCTAAAATGCTTTAAACGAGCTAAACATTTATGGAAGAAGGCTTCGCAGCTTAATTCCAGCTTCTGCTCACAAGATAATATGACCGCTTATACGGGGCAGGCTGGAGTGGGTTTATTACTCACACCGGCCTGTCCCGTTCAAGGCCTTCAAGACGTCACGCGCCGATTTACAAGCTCGACGAATATCTTGTCTCGCTATTTGTTGGTGCGTGGAACGGTGGACTCGGTTACTACCTACATTCATGTGGTATATGCCCCGGACCAACCCAGTCAACGGGCACAATTTTTTTCCGACCTCCCTCATATTTTTGAGGAGGATTCGAATCATATTGTCTTGGGCGATTTAAATACCGTGCTGTAAAGTCAGCTGGATCAAGCAAGACAAGAGGATCGCACCCGCTTTCAAGGGCGGAATGAATTATTGGGGTGGATGAATGACCTGCACCTGGTTGATGCTTGGCGACTTCAAAACCCCGATTTACAAGAATTTACTAGTCCGAACCGCAGCTCTCGGATTGATTTTCTTTTGGTGAGCTCCAGATTATTTCACTCGGTATTCCAAGACGTTCACCACGATTTCAAGCAACTAAGTGGTATGGGGGACCACGCTGGAATTCGATTCAGACTGGGCTCAACTTGTTTTAAGCCGGCTGGTCGGGCCCCGTGGAAATGCCCAGCCTGAGTTATTAAACTGCCCGAGGCCCAAGAATTTTTGAAAAACTCACTGCAAGAGCTCGCTGAGTCATTTCGGGCCCCCAGTTGGGATGATTATAATCCTGGCTGCCTCCTGGATGAACACAAGCGGAGGGACTCGATTTTTTTACGGGAGCTTTTTATTGAAAAAAAGAATGCGCGCCAACGAGAGATTGAAAACCTCCATTTGAAGGTAAATGAGCTACAGCACCACCAAGCTCAGCACCCGGAGGATGATTTTTCTGACCCGCTGGCAACTGCGAAGAATGAGCTCAAGGCGCGATTAGAAGAACACACCCATTTTGCGTCGCAGCAGAAGTTTGACTCGGACCTGCTCGACTCTGAACGTTGCTCTAAATATATTTTTCGGCCACCCCAAGTGCTCCACAAGACGCCCATACCTGTGGATTCGGCTGAAGAACTGGAGTCAACCTGCTCTGAATTTAATTCGTACTGGTCTGGCATTTATTGCTCGCCGTCCAAGAAGTTTAACCATCGGAAGCCCACTTGGGACCGGATTAAACTCTCGCAGATTTTACAATTTACCAAGACTCGGCTCTCTGATGCCGAACGGCCTTACTTGGACAGCATCAAAGTTTCTGCCGCGCACAACCGGATCAACTCACGGAGACGGAGTGGAGAGTGCTGCACGTGCTACCATACACGGTCAGCTCATGGAACCAAACCCCCATGGGCAGAGCGGTCGGAGGTGCCAGACTGACATGGTACGAGCAATTCCCGTTCCTGCGACATTAGCGCCATCGGGTCAAGCGTGGGGAGAAGACACGGACTCGCTTGTGTCATCGCCAGAGGATCCCAACCGGAACTAAGGGCACAGCGACGCCTTGCCTATCTGCAGAGGACTGGCAATCCATGCAGCTTCAAGACACAGGCCTCAACCGAGACCAGCCAAGAGCCCAAGAGGAGGGCGATGAAGAGAGGAGACACTGGCGAGAAAGTGGAAGGGAAGGAGAAGACCAGAGTGGCGCGACTGGACGGTCGGAAGGGGGTCGCAGACGGGGTGCCTCACGGCAACGTGAAATGACGGACTTCTACGAGTAGGCATCAGAAGAGGACAGCATTAGAAGTGTCAGACTGCTATTCTGTGACCACAAGAAAAAACGAGTTAAACTGAAAAAACAACAAGAGCAGGAAGAACAACGATTACAACACAAGAGACAACTACACGAAGACGACCAAACGTTCGGGTGACACCGACTCACATGGAAGATCCGATATAATATGCGTGCAAGAGACGCATGTGGAGCCTGCAGAGGTTGAGCGCTACCAACAACTGTTCGCTGGACGGTGGGGATTTCGCTGTGGCCAAGACCAGCCCACTCACTCGTATTGGGCTCCGTCAGAAGATCGCAAAGGAGGGGTGGCAATCCTCATAGATCCGTACGGATCATTTAAGAATGCGCAGCCGTGGAGAAAAGACTTGTGGAGCCCACACTTCATGGCGGTGAGGGGAACGCTGGACGGAAAACCAGTAACCGTCTGCAACCTGTACGCCCCGCATTTGTATGCAGAACGGGAACGATTCTACTTACAACTGCAACAAGTAAAGCTCGAGAAGGACGACTTGGTATTGGTCGGCGGTGACTACAACTGTACGTTGGATGACCTGACAGATCGCAGCTACCAGGGTACAAACAACAGCCACGATTCGCTCGCCCTCCGAGACTTACTTACTATGGTGGGACTATTGGATCCAATCGCAATTGCACGGCCACAAAAATGGGGGTCTGAAGCGCTTCGGGAACATCGAGAAGAGACGCACACGTATCAATACACTGCCCCGGGGGCGGAACCAGCAAGCTCGCGTTTAGACAGATGGTATGTTTCCGCAAGCACGATGGAGTGGGTGGCGGCTTGGAACATAGTGCAGATGGGAGCTCACCAAGACCATCAAGGGGCCAAATTGCACGTAAGGTCACCGGGGGTCCCCATTAGGGTCAAGCGCCCTGCAAGAATTCATCCGGTACCTGGGTACGCAGAGACAGCGGTCCGTGCAGCAACGCAGCAGCTACTTGCTGACTTCTCTACAGAAATGAACACACAAAGCTGGAAAGCGCCAGAGGCAGCGACCAAGTGGGAAGACTTGAAGACTGAAATTGCAAGGAGAACAAGAGTATGCATACGGGAGAGGAAGTGCGTACAACGAAATACTACGAAGCAGAAATTGGTGCGGCTCATCAAGCAACAACAACGGCTCAGGGCAGAACAAAACGGAGCTGCAGTTAATCTGGAGTCAGTGACGGCGGACTTTGAGTGCCTCACACTAGATGAAACGGAGGGACCGACGAGAGCAGCTAGGCTGTTGAGAGCAATTGCGGAGTGCAAGAAGGCTAAAGCCAGTATCAAGAGAAAAAGAAGGTTTGCTGACGCGACACACTGGAAAGGAAAGTCGACTAAGGACATGTACCGTAGGGTGTCGAACAAATTTGGAGACAGTCTGATACACAAACTCGATCCAATACCTGGGGCTCCTAAGCGCGGGATTCATGAAAAAGCAGATATACTCGGTGACGCGAGAACCCACATTTTGCAACAGCCGCCCACGCGCCGGCAGTACATCAAGCAAGTAGTGGAGTGGGATGAAAAAACCACTTTTCCCAGCGCAGAACAACTTGCGATAGCCGCCACTATCACAGAGGACGATGTGCGCCGTGCACTGAGAGAGTGCGAACCGGGGAAAGCTGCTGGACCAGACAGATTGGGAAATGGATGGTACAGAGATTACGAAGACTTGCTTGTGCCGATACTGGGGAAACTGCTGAATGTTTGGTATGATGAAGGCCACTTCCCCGGATCATTCTTGGATGCAGATATTTTCTGTTTGAAAAAAGGTAGCCCATCCAGCAACGCGCTCAATTTTAGACCTCTTGCGCTGTTAAATACAGATTACAAGATCTTAACGCGAATCCTTGCCAGTCGTGTAGGCGTCACGTTGCCGGAGAACATACATCCTAATCAAAACGGATTTGTAACAGGAAGAACTATTCACGACACATTGGACCTGTATACTGCTGCACAGAACATGGTTATAGTGGATCCGGAGCAACATGACGCAACAGCAATTCTTCTAGACCTTAAGAAAGCTTACGATTCTCTGGATAGAGAATATATGCTGGAAGTATTACGCAGGAAAGGATACCCAGCAAGATGGCCACGTCGACCACCTCGTCCTTCTTCTTGAGCGCGTACTGCAGGCCCGAGTGCAGCGTGGTGAGCACCGCGGAGATGCCGGCGTCCACCTTGTTGTCCAGGGCGTTGAGGCCCGGGCCCACCCAGGCCTCGTCGATGTCGAAGAGCGTCTTGCCGCTCACCTTGGTGAGCACCGTGTTGGCCGTGCTCTCGCCGAAGCGCGCGAACGGGGCCACGACGCGGAAGCTCGTGGTGTAGTTGTACACGTTCTTGGTGGTGTCGTAGTAGTAGGACGCGCGCATGAACCACGGACGATGGATCTCGAATGTGGCCAGCTTCGAATCACTGGGGCGCCAGTCAGTACTGTAGCAGACCAGCGCCGTGCTGGGCGCCGAACGTGAACGTCAAGATGCGGTTCTGCGTGCTGTTCTGGTACTCGGCCAGCGCCTTCTGCGTGCTCACGAGCGGCTTCTTGCCCTTCTCCTGCAGCAGCTCGATGGTGAGCTGCGCGTCGGCGGGGGCGCCCTTCACGTCGAGCGTCACGTGCTCGTCGATGGGGGCGTCGTGCTTCTTGAACTTTGTCACGTGCTCGGCCTGGCCCACGGCGAAGCGCATGGCCAACTTCTTGCCGGCGAGCTCCTCGTCGCCGAACGAGGCCTTGATGCCGTGCACCTTGATCGCGAGCGTACCGAACGTGGACATAATGGCCTGTAGTGGTGAAGACTGAAGAGTGTTTGCAGTTCGCCCTGCGACGGAGACGGCGAACTCAGAAATGAGCGAGCTCCGAGTCGATGCGCGATGGATACCAACCTGGACGTCAATGGTAGGCACATGGACCTGTCGACACGAAGGAGGGGAATGGCGCGCGCGATAAATTGTCTCGAAGATAGAGATGGAAATGGACCGCGATGGACAGCATTGGACGGCTTCTCCTAGTAACTCAAAAAGTAGTTCACATGAGCACTTTTAGCGGAGCTACAAGGATTGCGCACCATTCCGTTCAACGTGGTACATATCATCGCTAGTTTCCAACTGCGCACACTTACGATGGTGAGTCACCACGACAGCTACGCATTCACCAAACCACTACCGTTTTTCCTCTACGCTATCATGTCTTGCCACAGCCGTAGGCCCGAAGTGTGCCGGGTCTCACGTGCGCCGCTCTCAATTGCCGGTGCGGAGCCTCGAGCGCCTTTGACACCACAATAGAGTCACTGCGCGCATTTCCTCGTCGAACCATGGCTGCAGCCTTCACGTCCGGACCGGTTGCTATGAGTTTGTGCAGATTGCGGGCCTCTCGACTCACCAGCATATCGAGGTCGCCGTCATCGTGCAGGCTAGCGGCACTGCAAATCCGGGCGGTCGCACCAAGTTGTTGACCAATGGAGCTGTTGCCTGAAGTTGGACGGGACCGCAGCAGCTTAAGATTCGTCTGCAGTTTGTCGGAGCCGATGAGTGTGGTGCGCAGCCCTGCGCTCGCTGCGAGATGTCGGAGGATCAGTAGGATCTCGAGTACAAACACCAAGAGCTTGGGCGACATTGCTGAGGGTAGTGACTGCTTCGTGTGCAGATCCAGTAGGTCGATCAGTACAGGTAGCATAATGTTTGCCACACTACGGGAGGTTTCAAAGCGCGTTAGGAGTGCAGGGCGCTCGCTCCACTGCCGAATGATGCGTATCGCCTCCAATAACACACTGCACTCGAGTAACGTCGAGGTTTCGTTTCGGTAGTGATCGATCACTCCACACACGATATCCAGCAGATCCTGCTCACAGATAAGTTTCTCTGCCAGCGCGACTTGTATCTTGTCTCCGAGAGTATTGTTCGGCAAGGCGAAGATGTGAATGAGCGTGGCAAGCAAGGAACTCATCACATTGGCTTGCGACTGCCATCGATCGATCACTGAAATGAACCACCACGCGCTTTGGGTAGGCGAGAACAAACTCTCCAGTGCTTGGACAGGGTACTGGCGCAACAGAAGCAGAGTCATAGCAAGCCACGAGCGAACCGCATACATGTCCTTGTTGAAGACTGCAAAACTCTGTAACATGCGCTTGGAGATTTCACGTGCCCACCTCACGCCTTCAGATGAACGTTCTCCATCAAACAGCATCAGTCCTGTTGGCCGAGGAGAGGAGTAAAGAGCCACTAGAACTCGCAACGCAAGCTCCACAAGTCCGTGCGCGCGTCTTCGAGGCGTTTGGACGAGTAGAAATCGATCCATAACTCCTAGCAAGTCCTCCAGAAGTAGTAGCGGTCGAAACTTTGTGACGTGGAACTCGTTACTGGTGAACAGGGACTCACTTGCGCGCAACGAGGCTTCCTGGACGCGGATGGATTCTGGGTGAGCCGACCGCATGCTGAATAGCTCATTCCACATCTCGAGCTGGCCTGCTTGACACTGGAAACGAATCGATGCTTGACATGCCAACGAGATGATTCGACCCAGCGCCCATTGAACCTCTTCCTCACGCAAGTGCGACCGTACCAGCACGCGCAACAACTGCACGCTCTTTTGGGTCGCTAACGTTGAGTTCACCGTAGCCTGAGCCTGAGGGTGATCCGCTATGGCATTGTACATGCAAGTCAAGTTCGTGTACACGCTTTGCGTATCGTCCGGTTTAGCTTCGAGTTCTCCAAGTGCATCGTGAATTTCTTGCTTCGCTGCTGCCAACCCCGTGGGGCTCATGAGCTTCGCCTGCTGCATCATCTTACCGGAACTACATGCAGAATAACCTGAACTCGACCGAGAATAGTGTCGAAACGAACAGAGTGCCGGGACTTTTGCCACATCCAGATTTTGTTTTGTCCTTGGTGTCCTCTCTCGCGTGACGTCCAAGGAATGACATCCATGAGAGCCCCTAGAGCGGAGGCGACTCGAACTCCGATTGTTGAGCTGTATGACCGAGTTGAGCTCCTTCCCGGGAAACTTGATTTCGGTTTGGCTTCTTCATCAGCAGGTGAACAGACAGCCACGTCCAAACAAGCCGAAAGTTGTAAGAGCACAACAGGAAGTGACCGTGGCCTCAATGACGAATTCATCTGCATGGACGGAGATTTAGTGTACGCCCGGTTCTTCGCGGACTTCGGCCCCTTGCACTTGGCGCGAACAGTGCGCTTCTGTCGCGATTTGGAATCACGCTTGGACTTAGCCCCGGCGGGTGGAAAGCGACTGGTCCTGTACTGCTGTGACCACCCTCACAAGCGCGCAAATGCGTTGACACTACTAGCGATCTTCTTGGTTGTGGTCGGAGGGTTATCGCCTGAGCTCGCTGTGACTCGAGTGTTGAAGGGCGGTAAACTGCCCCCACCATTCGGCTTTCGAGACGCTTCTTGCGGAGTATGCACATTCTTCATCACCTTGCTGGACTGCGCTCGTGCGGTGCACAAGGCGATATCGACATCGCTTTGGAGCTACCAAACCTTTTCTATTGACGAGTACAACCACCTCGACTGCCTGGACAACGGTGATATCAACTGGATCGTGCCTGGAAAGCTGATCGCCTTTAGCGGCCCGCAGCGTGAACGCATCGTCCTGGACGCCGAGTCCGGCGCCACCACACTGCTCGCTCGCGACTATGCCGCTCTCTTCCGTTCATTAGGAGTCACCTGCGTGATCCGCTTCAACGAGGCCACCACGTATGACCGAAAGGCATTCACCCACGCAGGCCTGCGGCATATCGACTTGCCGTTCCCTGATGGTAGCAACCCCAGCGACGACATCCTCTTCAAGTTCATCCGCGTACGATAGCTAAGCTTCTGACACCTGCGTAGCGTGCTGACCTTCTCCTGTGTGTTTCTTGCAGATCTGTGAGCGTGAGACTGGTGCTGTGGCCGTTCACTGCAAGGCTGGTCTGGGACGCACAGGAACTGCAATCGCTGCGTTCCTCATGAAAAACTACCGCTTCTCAGCCACAGAGGCTATTGCATGGTGCCGAATCTGCCGACCAGGGAGCATCGTCGGCCCCCAGCAGCACTTCCTCGCCGTGAAACAACCAGAACTTCACGCGCTCTCCTCCATATTCGAGGTGCAACCTGTCACCAAACCAGCACAACACTCAGCACAGCGTCAATTGAAGAAGAGCTCCATACACAAACTCGATCGCCTACCATGTTACCAGCAGTCGAGAACGCACGTAAGTTCCAGGTGAAAACAAAAACAATTTATATTCATTGCTTTCTCGCTACGTGGACCCCGTTTCATAAAATTGTTGGTCCCTGTCTGTCGGAATCGAGCCCGCGGTCATCTCTCTCTCTCCGTTCCCTCGCGGTCCAAGCACTCGCTATCAGTTCTCCCCTCAAAAGTATGAAGAGCCGGCGTCATGCTTGGAGGTCCTCGTCCACGCAGCAACACATATTTAGCTTGTTCGTGGCCTGCTACGCCGCTCCGTCGTCATGCTCCCCTTCCTCCCCACGGCTTGTGCGCCTCACCGCACGCCGCTTATACTCCACTTTCTTGTCCCGTCACTTTGTTTTTTCTGCTTGTTTTTCTTGGGTTTCTCCTCCGCATGCACTCGGACGCGAGCTCCGCACAACGCTCACTTGTTGGTTCCCGTTACCGGTGGGGTGACCTGCTGTCGGCTCCCCACCTCAGGCCCGTATTTTGGGCCCGAGTATTGGTATATGCCTCGCAACAGAATAGGTCACCCCCCGCACAGCTCCATAGGTCGACGACGACGCGTGCACCACCTGGGAACTCGCGTAGTCTGCCACACCGGTCACGGTGCCATACACCGCTCCCGTTGCCGATGCCACCTTGTGCTTCGTGTAGTTGGCCGCTCCAACCACCGTGCTGCCCGTCTTGTGGGCCACGTTGGACACGGTGCGAACAGCCTTGTCCTTGGTCCTCACGGCGAGTTGCTGGCCCTCGTAGAGCTTCGTGAAGGCCACCGAGATGGAGGCGTCCACCTTGTTGTCCATGGAGTCCAGCACCGGCACAACCAGCGACTGGTCCACGTCGTAGAGCGTCTTGCCCGAAACCGTGGCCAGCACCGTGTTCACCGTGGCTTCACCCAGACGAGCGAAGGGACTCACGACGCGGAAGCTGGTCGTGTAGTCGTACACGTTCTTGGTCGTCTCGTAGTAGTACGATGCGCGCATGAACCACGGGCGGTGCGTCTCCGCCGCAGCCACCACCTTGGTCGACGACTTCTCGGCCGGCGTCCAGTGGGCGCTGAAGACCAGGTGCATCGTGTTGGCCGCCGCGACGGGGCCGAACGTGAACGTTATCGTCTTCTCCTGGAAGCCCCCCATGAACTCCCTCAGGCTCCGCCTGGTGGACACCAGCGGCTTCGCCTGATCTTGCTGGAGCACTTCAATCGTGACTTCCTCAGACTCCGCCGTCGCCTGCACATCGCTGTAGTAATCAAAAATGATTGCGTCACAGTTAAGAACATACAGAACGGTTAGATAACTGGATGGTGTACGTCACACACATATCATTCTCGGAGGAGGACGTACTAGTGCAGACTCTCGTCGATCTCAATGAGATTGTCGAGGCCGACGGGCGCGAACCGCGTCTTGTGCACGTTGTCGCCCACGGCCAGCCGTATGCCGTAGCTGGCCTCCTGCCCTCTGCCCTCAGCCAACGAGGCCTCGAGGCGATGGACTGCAGCACGTCAACGCAAGAGAGAACAGCAACAGTCAGCACGCAGAGCTTGACGACGACAGCCAGCAGCAGCAGCAGCAGGACGCACCCCTCACGGCCAGTGTCCCGGACACCGCCATCCCCGTCGAGACTTCGCACTCGCTTGGCCAATTTGGAAATGAGCTGCCAAGTTTTGGTCGCGCAGAGCGAAGCCATCATCCGAAGGAAAGTTCCGGCTGCCTCCGCGCCCTCTCGCCCGCGATGGGGGCGCAGCGTCTCTGTTCCGTTGCACTGGGCGATTGTATGCTGCGACACAGTGGAGACCGAGACCGCCAGCGTCAACGCTGGACTCGCCAACGGCTTTTTGCCTGCCTGCTTGCCCTGGATAGCAGGCAGCAGGTGCTCGCCCCGCGGCGCTGTCTCAAGGCGTGCATAACACACACACTAAAGCCGGGCGCTACGCGATCTTCGCGGCGGGCGGTCACGGCTGAAAAGTAGCCGAGCAGACGCCGC
>JAIKVD010000166.1:0-28392 GCA_024679075.1 Phytophthora uliginosa | reverse complement strand
CCCCCGGGTCACCGGGACTGACTATCCAGATTCTAAACCCTTTCGATGCGGTTGGCGGCAGAAACGAGGATGTGGAGATGCCGACGGCGAGTCCCCAGGCCGAGACGAGGCCGACATCGTAGCGGGTGACCGCTGCGCCTGCGCTGCCGCAGCCCCCAAGGTTTGCTGGCCGCACGATGCAGGATCGGTGGGACTTCATGCAGAAGTACGAGACCTACTTAGCGGCGGTGAACGCTCTACAGACGCCATACAGCGGAGCATTCGCTATGCCTGTGGCGGCGTGTATTGAGTCCAAGACCAAGAGAATGATAGCACGTTACGAGTTCAACACGGCGCCGAACCTGATCTCGGAACAGCAGTGGGTGGACTACTTCATGCAGGCCAAGGTCTCCGCTCTTGTTGACTATGCGGCGGTGGATGTCGCAACGAAAAAGTTGGAGATGAAGACAATCTGGCCGGAGCCGGAAAGCAGGATGATGAACCTTCAAGCAGACTTAGAAGGCATCCTAGACAAGTTTAATCTGACCGATACCGCCTTTGAACACGAGCAGCGCCGGCTGGTCAAGTACCTCGCCGATGCAATGGCTCCCCCGCCCTTTAAACTGTGGCTGCAACAAAGCTCACACTACATCAGAACAAGAAGTACAAGAACGAGGTAGTGCCATTTTGCTCGTGGGTGACCCAGCTTTATGACGTGGGAGTATATTGCGCCGCAACTCAGACCCCTCCGGCTGGGCGTGATGCCAGTGGCGACCGCGGAGGAGCTGGTGGCCGAGGACAGCAGTCTGGTCGTCGAGGACGCGGTGGACGAGAGCGTGGATACGGAGGTGGCCGTGGTGGTCAGGAAGGTGCCATGGCTCTCACTTCGGCGGCTGCCGACACGAGCGGGACGCCCTCGGCATCGCCGGGTGACCGTCGACCAGCCAGAGGTTCTTGCCTGAAATGCCAATCGACGGATCATCAAGTTCGTGAGTGTCCGCGCTGCACACCGGAAGAAGCGACCCGTCTGCTAAGAGAACTGCGCGAGCGTCGTGAAGCTCGACGATCGGATGGAGTTCGCAAGTTTGAGATTGTGGATCCCAGTAAACGTCTCAAGTCGGATGATCGCGGATCAGTCGCGGCGGCAATTGATGGGATCGCGGTTTCAGCGCTAATGCTGGACACTCGAGCGGACACATCGCTGGTGGCGCGAGGTGTTCTGGAGGCGCTGGCGCAGATGGGCAAAGTACTGCGCGTAAACCCGGTCGCTTGCATCACATTATCGCCTGTTGGCGAGGAGAAGATCACCGTGACCCGCATTGTCACTTTCGACGAGGTTGTTTTGACAACGTCAGCTGGGCCGTTGATGCTCCGGCATCTATCATTCTATGTGGAACAAGACAACGACAGCATGGAGGTTATTGTCGGCCGTCCCATCATGAAAAGTACTCCACCGACAAGTTATTAGTGCAGGCTAGAAAGGTACGCCCAAATTGGGAGTTCGGTGTGGCCCAGTCAGATAACCTCGAGCCTGGAGCGGCACCAGCAACAATGCCGGGGATGCGTCGCCTGTACGCAGAACCGCCGATGCACCCCGACGAACAAGGAAGCGGTGGAGCGGCATGAAACGCGGACAGCAACGCCAACGATGCATCCCACGAATTTGAGAGAAGAAAGTCGATATAGCTACGGGCATGGGCTTGACGCTCGACGGCCGTATATGTACGCGTACGGACCGAATCTTTTCGTGTAGATTTCGGCAACGACCCGCCAGTGCGAGTTGCACCGATGCAAGTCCACCTAAAGGCAGGCGCGAAGCCAGTCCGAGCTCAGCCTCGTCACTATTCGCCCACGGATCGAGCCGGCACGCGCGTGCCTTGCTCGATCATGGTCTCATGTACAAGAACCATCGAAGCCGTAGGGCCTCAACGCCCAGGATCGTGCGAAAGAATGAACAAGACAATGACCCAACTGCCGATCCACGCATGACCATCGACACGAGAAGTGTGAACGAGAGGACGGAGCCGATGCCCTGGCCGATACCTGTGCTCGACGTTGTGATCGGCGAACTCGAGCGAGCCAGGTTCTTCTTCGTGCTCGATTGGTTCAGGGGCTAATGACAGTTGCCCCTGCGCCCGGACTCCCAGGAACTTTACTCTTTTGTGACGCATCGTGGAATTTATACTCCGATGCGGGTGCCGATGGGTGCCACGGACGCCGTCGCGTACTGCCAAGTTGTCGTCGAAGAGATTTTTGGAGATTTACTGTTCATTGTATGCTAGCCTGGTTAGATAACATACTCGGCTTTGCCGAGACCGAAGAGGCCTTGCTGGATGTGCTCGACCAGGTGCTTGCACGATGCGAGCAGTACGGGTTGAAGTTACATACCAAGAAGTGCACAGTTTTCTCTACGGAAGTGAAGTGGTGCGGTAGGATCATTTCCGCTGATGGGGTCACGCATTGTCCAGAACGCGTCCAAGGTCTGGTTGAGATGCAGCAGCCCCGTACTGCTGGAGAATTGCAGCAGTTTGTCTGCGCCGCCAACTGGATGCGGCAAAGCCTTCCTGAGTATTCGCGCATTTCTGCGGCCCTGAATGAAGTATTGGACTGCGCCGCTCAAGTTGTTGGCTCTCGTAAGAAGAATAGCTGTCGAATGTGCGACTGGAAGACGTGAATTGGGCGACACATAGGTTGCCAGCTTCGAAGCTGTTCGTACAGCACTGCTGAAGATGGTGCCGCTAGCACACCCCAGTCCGACAATGGGCGTGTGTTTTTACACAGACGCGAGCCAGGACTTCTGGGGCGCCGCGGTCACACAGGCTGGCGAAGCCCAACGACCGTTGGCCGAACAGGACCATCGTCCTTTAGCATTTCTGAGTGGGCGGTGTGTTGGTGCGGCAAGTCGCTGGTCGACGATTGAGAAAGACGCCTGCGCAATTGTCGAGGCCACTAGACGTCTGGAATACCTGCTGCTCCGACCTGGGGGTTTCCGACTATACACCGACCATCTCGTCTATATGTTCAACCCTGACGCCACTGATGGAACCATGGCCCGATATCAAGCCGACAAATTACAGCGCTGGGCGCTCTCATTAATGTCCTTCCCGTACATTATCGAGCATGTCCCTTGCGAAGTTAACGTCTGGGGCGACTTACTGAGTCGTTGGGGTGCGGGACAAGTGCGCGAAGATGAACAAAAGCGACCAGGGTCGCCCGTCTGGCTGTCGTATAACGAGTATCCCCTCTCGAGGACCCCGAGTTTGTCTGGCCGTCAGAGACAGAAATTAAAGCAGTCCAGGATGCGGCACGGGAAGTTGTCCAAGACCTCGAAGGAGTCCAGCAGACTGGCGAACGAGAGCTCATGGTCATGCCTGCTGGACAAATCTGGATCCCAGCCGACGCAGAAGATTTGCGGCAGCAATTGTGCGTGATCGCACATGCCGGGGCAAGCGGACATCGAGGTGCACATACCACTCAGCGCGCTCTTGAGTCTGTATTCTATTGGAAGACGCTTGCGGTCGACGTTGCCGCGTTTGTTGGCGAATGTCTACATTGTATGGCGACTGCGAGCGGCCGTATCCCTCGTCCGTTTGGTGAAACTCTGCTACGAAGCCCAACGAAATACTTCACTTCGATTACCTCAGTATGGTGGAGGATGACGGTGGCGTAAAGTATATGCTGGTGCTCAAGGATGGGATGAGCGGTTACGTGGAGCTAGTTGATTGTCTCCAAGCCACGGCTGACACCGCCTACCAGGCTCTGATTGACTGGTTTAAACGATTCGGCGTGGTTCACCAATGGGTGTCGGACCAAGGAGCGCACTTCAGAAATCAGATCGTGGAACGATTGCAGCGCGCTCTTGGCGCACAACACCATTTTGTGACGGCCTACACGCTCTGGGCTAATGGGATCGTTGAAGTCGTCAACTGTGAAATCCTGAAGTGCCTGAAGGCACTCCTCAGTGAGCGCAGACTGGCCATCCGAGACTGGCCCGCTCTGCTGCCGGTCGTGTAAGCAGCACTCAACTGCATGCCAGCTGATCGACTGGGAGGAAAACCACCGCTCACCGCATTTATTGCACTGCCCGGTGGTACGCAGTTGACAAGCATCCAGCACCCCCGCGATCCTGAGGAGGCCTCCATTCACTGGGTTGCACAGGAGATCCAAGAACATTTGGAAAGTGTCCGTGTGGCATTGGGCGGACTCCACGCGGAGATGGTGAATGCGAGCGATAAGCGACGGCGTGCAGCACGCGAGCGGCACGCTCGTAGACAAGGTGTCAAGTTGCAGAAGTTCAACGAGGGCGATTTGTCCTCGCTGCGACAGCCACTGGTCGAAACGGCAATAAGCTTGAACTTGTGTGGCGAGGCCCCAAACGAATCGTCCGCGCGCTCAATGACTTCACGTTCGAGGTTCAGGATATTGTACAGCCGTTCGAACTGTCCGTTCGTCACGCCTCCCGTCTGCAGCTGTATCGCGACGCGCGTCGTGGACAGATCGACGAACTACACGAGCAGGCGATCTATGGTGAAGGTGGCCACCTTGTTGAAGCGCTCCGTGAATGTCGGCTGAGTCCTGACTCACACCGCTATGAGATCTTTGTGAAATGGTACGGACTGGACGACGTCGAGAGTTC
Organism: Phytophthora uliginosa; assembly: GCA_024679075.1. NCBI lineage: Eukaryota > Oomycota > Peronosporomycetes > Peronosporales > Peronosporaceae > Phytophthora > Phytophthora uliginosa. The sequence goes on along the minus strand of JAIKVD010000166.1, from coordinate 23,777 downwards.
ATGGGAGCCAGCTGACAGTATCAAGCAGGACGTCCCCCAGCTTTTTCAAGCATTCCTCGACGCTGCGCCCCACGATATGCTGCGCTCTGATATGGCGACCGCGCTTGCCAGCCCCACCTCCAGCTCACCTGATGTGCCACGACTGCCGCGCCGCAGGACAGCTGGTCGTCGTCAACACCAGCAAGCTCCGACTAACTAAATCACTCCATGTTGGAGGGGGAAATGATCCGCCGGGATCCGCCTCCCGGCTGTAGTTCAACGGTAGTTCAACCAGAAGGACGTTGACGAAACAAATACGCAGTCTAGCCTAGCCAGAGAGACCCGCTAACCGAATTCAGTTTAAGATTTGCTCTGCAGTGAGCATGGGACTTCAGTGCACGGCGACTCGGCAGAGGGCCACGTGCGAACAAAATGAATAACTAGTTTTAAAAACGTGTTAATGTGCGATGCAATTTTTAGACCATTAGCGATGATAGAGAAAGAGTAAATATAATACAGTAACCCTCCGCTCTCCCACAACTTCGCAAATTTCAGAGCTTCTTCGTGCGCAGCGCGACTTTGTAGACACGTAAGGTAGGTACAGTAGTACACAAAGTAGTACATATATTGACAGTGTAGTACACAAAGTAGCACATCGATAGTTGTGCGTTTTCGTTACTATAATTTATTACTACTACTATAGTACAGCGCTTCAAGTCAGTTTTTGAGTATTATCTACGTTTCAACATACCTCGTTGGAGGACTATGCACAACAGTGAGAGATGCATCTAAAAGGCAAGGCTTGATGCTTTGATTGTCCAGACAGTATTTGATTGAAGATTTGCAGAGAGCCAAATACTCAATTTGATGCGTATGCCTTAGGGGGTGGTCGGGTCATCTCCAGGTGGAGATATGCTGGAGATCTTCGCTTCCTGGAGATGCAAACTCGTCGTGTGATTGGTTAGCTCGGCGAGGTCAACGACAATCCAGAAGAATGTGAAGATGTAGATACCAGCGAAACGGAAGCTTACACTTCTACCCCACCTTTCACATCATCCCCGAAGCCACTAGGACGGACTTTACCTGTAAAACAGACTCGAAAATCATTATAACGCACACGGGAGGATCGCACAGACTGGAGGGAGTTTAATTCGAAAGACTCGGATGGCGATGACACGCGTATAAGCGAAAGTCCCAGTCCAGTCCAAACGTGGACACAGACCCTGCGGCCATGGATGGACGACTATAACCCGCAAATGATGGGTTATGCGCCGAACAGCATTGCTACATCGTTGTTTGACTGCTCCACTGCGTGGAACTTCGGCCTCCGTTGTCCTCGACGAAGAAACCTACGATTGAATTGATTAAAAAACGGAATTACGAGACCAACAAGCGAAGTTCGCACGACCCCACGACACCATCAAGTCCTAACGCTCTGGCTGATTCCTGGCATAGCCTTGACAGCGCTGTGCTAACGGATCTCCAGCGACGGTTCGACAAGCTTGACAAGCTCATTGGACTACTAGTACTATGTAGTAGGTTGCATCTTTTTACGTTTTTACAGAAGTAATTACGTCGGCACGTTCCTTCGATGACTGACTATACACTTCTATTCCCCCCTGAGTGAATAAAAGTCTGAGCCAATCCGAAATGAGAACCACTCGATATCGCCCAATATTCCGTTTCGGCACACCAACTGCGTGGAAACAGAGCAAAATTAAAAAAAGTACATTGGTTTACTGGATAGCACATTAGAATGAGATCAATACATAGCTTTGCTGACAAACACACAAAAAGTCATAACGGCAGAGAAGGGGTGCTAGTATCCGAGTCTCCGCCACGGATCCTGCACCGTGGTGGGAAACCGTCAAAAAGTGTAGGCATCGAGCGAAAATGAGCCCAAGGCAACGCCGAGGGAGCTAGCTTTTCAGGAGGAGTGCCGATGGGGGGGGGGGCACTGGCAACGTACTATGATCTGACTCGATGTTCAGTACTGGCAACGCACTATGATCTCGACTCGATGTTCATTACTGTCCCTCAGCAAAAATATCACAAGAGTGACAGCGTTTAAGACACTCACCCGGTTCATTACGGGAGACAGATTAGTGCCAAACTACTGGTTTTAACCATTTCGGCTTTGCATACACATTGTGACATCAAAACGTTTCAATTGCATACTGGAACTGCAGTACTAGTCACTCAAAGCACCTCGAAAGAGTGCCCGCATATTTGTGAAGCACTCAGCGAAAGGAACGACTTAGACGGGAAGAGGCGTACGATGCAATGCTGCTGCAGGTCTGTAAGTCGGGTTCACCGCCTGAGTTAACTCCACCTGCTGCGTCTGCTAAATAACCCGTTGGTAACAAACCCGTAGTGCAATCTCGACGATATTCACGAAGTAAATAGAATCGATGTTGCCTTTGGTCGCTCAATATACCATAGTTCTTGAGAAACGGTACCTATATGGTAGTAACAAAACGATCGCTGAAAATTTACCAACTGCAATCGCCCGTCGGTTTGAGCAACATCCTGACAGAAATGGTGTATCCGTAGTAAGGGCGCGTGGGTGTGTCGATAACAAGTTTAACCATGTCATCAGTTCATATACAAACTCAATACTCAGTGTGAGAAGTTTAAAAGACACTAAACCAACGTGAGAGCGCCTCTGTTCGACATCGGTCTCCCAGCAGGCGTCGTTCCAGCTGCAGGTTGGTCCGCTCCTTTTTGACGTACGATGCTTCTGTTGACGAGAATTCGCTTTCCTTGTGCGTTCACTCGGTAGGCCGCAAGTCTACTATGGAGCAAAAGAATGCAACACCCAAACTTTCTCCAGTATCAACACTGACACCACCCCGCGGACACGTCGACAAGCCAGCCTTCGAGAGGTTGACCCATGTATTCCATGGGCGCGTAGTTCCAGCCCATCTGAGCTGTCACAGCCAGGTACTCCACAGTCCGCTTCTTCGCTGGAATGAAAAAACGACGTGCCGGACGGGAAATCACGCGAAGGTGACAACTTGGTGTGCTTCCGGTCGGCATGGGCCCAAGCAGCAGCAACTTGTCAGATGCTAATTGCTTGGCCCTTCGAAGAAGCCGTGCAGTCGGTTCAGGATTCATGCGAAATGCTCGGTTTGCATGCGACTCGTTTGCACAACACTCGGATAAAACTTTGATCAACAGGCCCATTTTGAGACGAGATCGCAAAGTGTAGTCACGCTTGATGAGGCGATTGAATTGTTCGACCGGGTTGTTTGTTGTAGCGAACCCTGGTTCCATGTAACAGCACTGCCACCCCGAATACCGCGAATTCAACCACTGCGCCTTCAAATAAGCCGAAAACACTGCTAGCTCATTCAGCTTACTCCATTGCTTTCGGTAGTAGTTCATAACTTGATTCAGCTCTGTGTGGCTAGAGCTGAAGTGCATGTCGTAAATCTGCGCGAGAACTGCAATCGCAACTCGGTGCGGAAGTGACTTTGTTCTTTATTGGACTTTCTTCATAACGTGAAAGAAGCACATTAAGAAGACGAAGTCTGAGTCACAGCGAAAAACTTGTTCCAGTGCGTTCAGTTGACCGTCCTCCGCGTCACCCATTACAAACATCAGGCGAATGTGCTTCCCGGTCACCTCCGTGTATATCGCGCGGAATGCAAGTAGCGCCATTATGTAGACACTCTCGATACGTTGGGATACGATGCAGAACGCGACTAAGTGAAATCTGCGCGCGCGATCTGATATCCCCAACACGAGAACGGGATATCCGACCTGGGAAAGTTTGAAAGTCGCGTCGATGTGAAAAATGATGGTCTTCGGATCCCGGTCAAGACGCGCTAACATTGTTTTGGTTGTGATGTCCACCATGAAAGGTTCCTCGTCAGATCCGTCTCCTACCACGAGTAGTCCCTCTGACGTATTGCCATTCGTGAACGATATTGGTGTCGACTCGTCCTGCTCAGCATCGTAAGCCATAACTCGCACAGCCTCACTGATATCGTCGTGTTCATCGTTGTAACCAAGCTGAGTATTCGAATAGTAGTTGACGTAGTTCTGAACCGAGCGCAAACGGGGAATTCTGTCTCCTTCCAATCCCAACTTGACCCGCAGTGCATTCCAAATGCGAGCCGGCTTCATTTTCTTTGGGCTGTAAGCTCCTGGAAAACTCTTTTCTGCCGCTGGGCTTCGACGCAGTGCGAGATCTCAGCATCCCCACTCTCTAGTCAAGGACACTACCCACCGCACTCAAAGCCACCCAGAAGCGCATTCTGCACACTCACCGAGTCGCCGTCCACGCTTTGAGTTGTTTGTCGACACGCCACGGATACTCACATCTCTTGCATTCGATGAGAATGACAGACACGACACAACATTCTTGACAGTTTAGATCTGCATTTGAAACGTGAATACTTTCAGCACAACCGTAAATGAACTGCATTTTAGGCTTATACTTTCTAGCCTTGCATTTAGCAGAATTTCTCGGTGGGGTCCTCGCATCAAACGGAATCACGGCGCAACTGAAAAACACTGGACCCTGATATAATCCTGGATTTGTGAGTGAACCTCAGTGTACAATTATTACGTATTTCTCCTGGCCAGCGATGAACCTGATTTCGTGGGCCCCCGCCTCCGGCAGCGGATTGATCGTCATCTCGAATCTGTGAACCTTTTTCACCTCCATGGGGGCCGTCGATACCCGATTTTTCTGTCGGTTGAGCTGCCCAACGAGCTCACGGTGGAGCCGCATGAGCTCCGTCATGCGAGCCTCGAGGTTATTCAGCAGGGACATCTTCTCCGTGTGGTGAACTGTGATAAGGTGAGCAACCTCCCTGTCCCTACGCTCATTGCTCTGCGTGAGTTGCTCAATCGTTCGGTTGGCTGCATGCAGTTTACGTCGAAGGGACCGGTTCTCGGCTTGGAGAATGCGCACGGACATTGGTAGATGAAGGGAGTGGACGCGGAATTCTCAAAGTGATCGGAAGCACACGCTGACGCTGGTGGCTCGTTCGGCTGCGTTGGCGTTCAACTTGACGCTGCTCTACGATCTGCGTTCTCAACCACATCGACTGGAGCGTCGTCTTGTGCAGCAAAGAGCCGATCAAATTCCTCACAGGCGCCGTGCACGAGTGCCCCAACGACACGACAGTGGGGTTCGAAGACGATATCGGCAAAGAGGAGTCACTTGATGGCTAGTGAGCCCAACGGGAAGCTCATGACGCTGATTCAGTTGATCGCGCTTCTCAGTGACTTGGCCACCATCGGATACACTTCGGCACAACGAGTGATCCCAAGTGCGCCAATCCCACCCCGTCAACATGATGGCGGCTACAGCGCGCGCCTTGAACGTTATGCTGACCCCCCCCCCCTCCCCCCGACGGATATAACCTGCGATTGGCGCGCTGCTTCGAGCGCGTGATCTAGGAGACGTTCATGTACAACGGTGCGGCGATGGTAGTATTCGGGTGACGTCGAGGCTGGACTCCAGCTGCTCTCGGAGGGGGCGTCGTGGGCATGGCAGCCCCGCCGTGGCCCACGGCACTAAACGAGTTCGAGGAAGTCATGAATCGCGGCCGGCCGCACTCGACTTCATGCAGATGCTCGTCAGCTGCAAACCCGGCACTGTCCCAGCAGCTGGAGTCAGTGGCCACGGCTTTGTGTATGGTTAGAGCATCTCCAGCGGTTGGACTTATTTTTCGGTCCTATCGAGCCCCTTAAGACCACGAAAGTTAAAATAAGCCGGCGTTGAGACCACCGGGAGAATTTATTCACCGACTTAACTAAATTCTTGACCAATTGGATTGAGGGATTTTCGCCCTGATTATCGAGCTCCGATCCCTATAGTGAAAACAAGTCAGAAAGGTTAGAGCTCGAGTTTTATTTTAAGACCGAAGAGCCAAAACATAGATCCCGGTGAAGTTAAAACACTCGATACGACTCACCGGTGGGAGCATTAAATCTCTCTCAAGTCTCAACGGCGTTACTTTTGCGATAAAACTAGTGTTAGAGCTTACCGCTGGAGATGCTCTTAGGTATTCACCGAAAATGCTAAGCTTTTACCGCATATAGACTATTGTATTGGAATGGAACAATACTCACCGCTCTGTATATCAGCAATACCTGTCTGCTGATCCGACGAGTTTCTATTTACACTTGTCGGATCTTCCGCACCCTCGCACATCGGTACGTTCTTGTCGTGGTCGTTAACTTCGGTATCGAATGGATAAACGCCATTTACTCGTTTTTATTTACTTTAAACAAGGCCGTGCTGGTGGCCGGGGCAGCTCTGGATTTTAGTGAGCAAGTACTGTCACATTGACGGTAGTCAAAACACATCTTCTCGAAATTGTGCGACAGGGGGTGAAATAACTCCTTCATCTTGCTAAATCCTGGATCAAAAGAGATTTGTCGGTGTACGAGATGCCGGTCCGTGCTCCCCATCGCTGTCGCCGTGACCTCCTGGGCTCGACCAATGCGAGTCGCATAGGGACGAATGGATGGCCGCGGTGGCAGCGACGCCGACAGAAGCCAAGCTCGACGAAGGGTAGAACAATAACGGCTGACAATGAAGAGGTGCACGAAAAACCGTCAGAACAGACGTGTGGGAAGCCGTCGGAGCAGGTGCATGGCAGTGAAGAGTCCCTATTAAACTACTTGGTCGATAGGTCTCTCGGTGCTACGAAGAGTACCCGGTACAGGTGGCTGCGTCAACAAAGGACTTGTCAAGCCGAATGATCTAGCCTACAATCGCGAGCACGGATGAGCATCACACAAGAAAGCGGGGAGGGGGGGGGGTCACCACGCCCTCGTTATCGAGGCAATACATTCAATTGCCCCCTTTCACCGTGTACTGTACGCGTGAGGAAATGAAGATCAGGCGGATAGGACGGTCGGTTTTCCGGTAGGTGGGAAGTACGCGCCTCTATTATTAGTTGCCGTGGGCAGGATGTCGGTTGTAGCCCTCGGCAGAGGTCACTTTAGCTTTTGCTTCAACGCGCAACACCCGCCTCACCACGCCCTCGATAGGGTACGTTTTTGCTATTGTCGACCGCGTCATGAATGTGAGCGAGTACCGCTATTGCGTGAAGTGGCGCGATGATCCTGATGGGTATCGATGGGAGAATTTGTGGCTGGTTGGTTCCAGCTTACGCTAGACTGGGTTTGACGATGCCTGCGACGCAGTTGATGCCTGGAAGCTGACAGGTGTTGGCACATTTTATTAATATTGCCGAAAGAATGGCATCGCACATCATATTGGAGCGTCTCTACAGGGAAGTTGCGCGTTTGTTGCGATTCGGCTAGCTGCGAATCTTATCGGTAACCTGGAATGGCATACAAGCGAGCAAGTGTCAATTCATGGGTGAATGCACTGCACGCAACCGCCCGATTTCGCCGATAGGCCTCTCGTATGGAGAACTTCGTCTATATATTAAGTTCGCAAATCAAAAGTGCTCGACGCTGTCCCACGAGATTAGTATTGCTACCCTGGACAAGAACTTGTGTCGTGTTAGGCCCGTTTTTTCGAGGAGATTGCGCGTCCGTGATATGATTTCCAGTTTCATACACAACCAATTTTTTTCGTGAGGGAGTAGGTTAGCACCTTTCCGCGCCATCCGCAACGGACCTGGGGGCGCGCGCTTTTGCATGTCTCAGACTTGCACTGCAGTAGCTGGTACTTCATCTTGTGCTGGGTAGGATCGGTGCAGATAGTGCACGCAATCGTATTAGCCTTGGTAACGTGCGTCGACTTCCTTGAGTCAAGCAGCGCATTTCCATCAGCCCCCGCTAGGGCGAACGCCAGCTCCCTCCAGTCGATTTTCTTCGGTATCCCCGTGCGTGAATGGGGAAGTTGCTACCGGGAGTTAATGGAAAATCCGCTCCTGCACAACTACAATCGTGCGAGCTTCCAGATGGTGTGTATATATGCACAGCTTTCAGTTCTATGCGAGTAATGCACGGCTTCGTCACCCAGGTGCCTGACGGTGAGAAGACCATTCATGACGAGAAAAATCGCGGCGTGCCCATTTCTGAGTACGACAGTAAGTAGATTTTCGGGATTATGTTCGTCCGACGGGTGGAATACTATGTGGGGTGAGCACGTTGCTCTTTGAGTTTGCTGAGCAAACATGGGCATTTGATGAAAGGCTAACCGGTCAAGAGCAACTGTGTAGCATCGATGATTCAACACGACTGCGTGCGGTAGCCCATGATTAAAAGGTATTTAACACGGAATGCCTTTGTTTCGACTCACCATTATGAAAGTGCTAGATCTATGCAGTGTCACCTGAACAAAAAACGTGTTGTCGACAGCTGTAACGCTTATTGCGGACTGTAGTTAGAAAAACAAATCGAGCGTAGTTTGTTTTCTCAATTTCGTTGCTGGACGTTCGGTGGTCATTGGCTAATACTTGAACTATATATTATGAGTAGTTTTGCTCTGTACTATTTGGAGTTCTTCGTTCATCGCATTGGCGTTCAAGACCTTGGAGGCGTTTTGTCTCTTTCAGAGCTGCTCTACTTGGAACGAAGTATTGTAAGTATTCCATGGTCAGAGGTTCCGTCAGGCATAGTTGGCCCAGTGTTTTTACTCGTGTGACGGCAACATAAAATGAAGAACATTGGAGTATTCTTCGCGAGCTGTGCCGCAGTTGGGCAACGATAAGCTTGTAAACTGTAAGCCCTTGACACTTCTCCGACGTTAGGGAAAATGCAGGAATCAGAGGCACTTGCCGTAGCGTAATGGTAAAAGATCGATTTGGTAACTCGATTTGAACGCCACGCTTCTCTTGCATTTGGACCGGTACTACTCCAGGAGGAAATCCGTCCACAAGTTTTTCAGCACATTCAGGTAGTCTTACATGAACCATGCTAGGTGGTTGTGTGTGTGTGATGACTAGGAGGAGGGGGCGAATTGTTATTTCTGTTTAATATTGTAGCTCTTGGAAGTTGTGTTTATTCCCCACTGGAAAAACTTATGGATGGTCACTCCGGTCGCAGCTGGAACCGCTACACCTTGGTACGCAACCGTTTCCACAGCACTTTGATGGTTCCAGGATTTTGCTAACCATTGGAGAGGGTGTATAACGCAACTTTTACCTGCTCCCGGTAAGCCTCCAAGGAAGCCAATCATTTGTTCACTAAGGTTGAAAAATACTGAGACTACTTGGAGAGATGCATTTCGATCAAGGTCGCCAGTATCATATGACCGGTTGGTGTAAGGATAATTCCACTGTTCATTATCGCTCTAATTCAATATCATTCACGCACGGGTGGGACAGTCAGATGCTGAGATATGTCTTGATTCACCGGAAGGACGGTCTGTTTCATAGTAGACGAGCAATTAGCTGGTTCGTTTCTTGACTTGTGTAATTGCAGATACCGATATCGCCCGTTAGTGATACTAGAGGTTGCAGCTAGTCGGAATGCAGCAATTCCGTTATTTAGCACTCCAATATGTGTCGTTGCCGTTTCTAAGTTGACGATAGAATCTATTCCACACTCTGCGTCAGTATCTGCAAGAGTGTTGTCGAAGTCAAAGTTACCAGTTCCATCTTGGTCGTCATCATCTGCAACTTCGACGTTATCCGACTCGATACTAGCGCGAAAGCTTTCCATGCTCTCATCTGATCGTTCACGCGCTAGCTCCTTTGAATTATAATATTTTCAAGATAGATACGCGCATTATTGTGAGGTTGCTCACACCACCAATGTGATAACATATCATCAAAAGTCTCGTCATGTGGTACGAAATCGGCTTTTGTACGAAATGGCTTGAAACGAACAAACATTGTTCGATGAAGTCGAAGCAGTGATTCTGGAGACTCAATGCCATTCCGTGCACCCGGCAAGCGCTGCCCTAGTACGATAAGATTTATTGGGTATAACCTACATTGCATGGTATGCGTGCGGGATTGGTTGTGCTCATCACTGAAAGCTTGTCCCGTGACGCATTTCTTTTTTGTCCAATATTGAACAATATCCATGATAGACACATCTTCGAGTTCAGAGGGCGGTAGACGTAGTCAAATACCGCACTCGTAGCCTTGAAAGTGGATCTTCCTTCGCAGGGGCTGAATAACACGTCAACAGGTTCCTCAGAAAACATCGTATCGAAGAAAGTGTTGAGAAAGCCTTTCTAGAACTCTGTTGATGAGTAGAATGGCGACTCGCGCAGTAAGAAGAGTGAAGCCAGGGGCGCTGAAACCTCTTGAGGCTTCGTCAACGTGCAACACATCGACTAAATGCATTTTTGGCTGCTTGAATCATGTCATTTGACTGCAAACTTGTTGCATTGGCTTTATCAAATGCATGCGTGTGGCTTGCCACACGCATGAGGACTTCATTTGCTCCAAACTCTATGTCACCGTTTGTGCAAGCTGCGGTTGGTACTCGTGAGGCTCCATTGGATGGAAGCTGGAAAGCTTACTCGCTAAGTTTTATCGGTGCCAGGAATTATTTTTGGCATGTCGGACATCGATCGTTGGAAATAGGCAAGCTAGCCTTCGCGACCGAAGCGACATACGCAGTGATCCGGTTCTTGAAGTCCTCCTTCTTGCACTCATCATATTATGATAGCACAGTTCTCGACATTCCTTCAATCCAAATCAGCATACGGGAGTGTAAATCACCAGTTGAGTTTTGCAACTCGGTTGAAGCAAAGAACGCTCGTGTTTCTCCAAAAAGACTGAGTCCATGTTTAGCCTTATGTACTTTCTGATCCCAGTTGAGTATGGCTTCAATGAATATGTCCATCAACTTGTCAATTATCTAAGGAGGAAAAGAGAAGCACTTCGTTAGTTAATTAGCGAAGGCAGTCAGTTTTTAGTATTAGGAATGTTACTTTGCACACGGCACGTGGTTACAAGTGGCAATATTCCCTAGTAGAGCTTGCGAGAACTCCAAACACTCAGTTATATTTTCTCGGATTAATAATTTATCGGGCATTGCCCCAGCAAGGTTAGAAATTCGGTAAACAACACTACTGCTAGGCGAAAGCGTGAAAAAAATGATGGTTGGCCAAGATCCAATTGCATTTCCAATACCTCTGTTTGCGAGCTTCGGCCGCGTTCTTGGTTCGATCCCCAGTGAGAACGAAGACCAGCTGATATTCCTGAGAGCTAGTCACAAACAGCTGGAGAAAAAATCGGCTGCATTGGCTCAGCTTTGCCGTTGCAAATTGCTGTTAGTCGCTGCTCTTGATATGGTGCGTAACAGATCAGGTCTTCTCCTTGAACGTTAGCCGCGCTCACCATAACTTTGGGGGGCAACTTTGCACGAAGATACACTGAACGCATCGCGTGATGCCGGGCTAGTATATTCAATGCAACCAACATAAATGGTTGATGTTGAGCATGATGTCGATGCGAAAGTCGTAAACAATATAAAATATACTCTTCAATCCCGATTGGCGTTTTACGTGGTTCATCAAACCCATCTCGTCCAAAACGAAATAGTTCGCAAAACGCGTAACACCTATACGCGGGCGCAAAATCTGACAAATACTTGATGAGCTCCAAACAGCGACGTCAGCATTATCCTTGGCCAGTTGCTCCACAAGAAAGTATTTTTTGTCTTCGCTAGCAAAACTTGTCACCAACTCAACCGCTGTTCGCTCGTATCCTTCATCTGTATCCGCGCTTGTAGACACGGGTGGTTCCGGAGCATTGTGGCGCCAGCGAGCTGCATCTAACTCAATTGCCGGATGCATATCGTTGTCCCTTTGACGTTGGCATCCATCCCTGGGCTTGATTCTTGATCATCTGTACCATCCCACACAACTGAACCGGACAACCTTGCAACGCTCTCCGAAGCAAAGGCCACACCACTGTACAACTTGTTGTTGGTTTGGTACCAGCTAAATTGTTTATGTAGCCGTTTTACTCGCACCGAGTACTTATTTGCCGTCTCTGCTTTTTGCCGTGGGGTCGTCGCTCCTACCATCGAGACACCAATTATTCCGTGACTAACGGCTGCTGTTGGTAAGACCTTCGCTGGTGGAGCCGGATCAGCGCCAAAATAGTAGGCGTGCGATCGAATAAACGAATGCGTTCCGCCACGTACAACCGCCAAAAATCCAGTGGGTGAGCCAAATTCAGCATTGGATTTTCTTCCATTGTAGTATCGGCAAACGTATCTGGTAACACGCCTATATACAAGCCATTCGCAATTGCGAATTTCGGAGGGGACGATAGTTTTTTATTCCTCAGAGACGTATGACATAATATACATAGTTGCAATTGAACTTTTCCACGTTCGCAACGAACACCACTTTACGAGAGAAGCGCTCCTTTCAGGCTGGTTGATTTTGCAGTGACATCATAGTAATCTTGTAACGCGGTAGGCCAGTTGGGCGGAGGTACCAACCGTGCGCATTGTATCCACGAGAGAACAGCTATCCTCCACAGTTCTGTCCACGATATCAGATAAACCAGACAGACATACAAAATAGCAGATGCAGCACACTCGTTCGCATAGTGATCCATTTGAACGCTTGCTACCACAATCAGCATAAACGTTTGCTATCGTAGACGACGAAATGGGTTTAAACGACTTCTTCTCCCCAGGAAAAAAATGACGACCGTCCTGACTTTCCTGGCTCGCTTTACATCTTCGCTGCTTTAACCCTTCTAGCCCCATATTATGTATCCTGCAGAATAAGCAGTTCCACAGGATTTAATATCCAGCATTCTTGGAAGCTGGACTAAGTTCGCATATATGATTTTGTATGGGTGGGAACCGGTATTTTAATTTTGCTGGATTAGCGCTGGTAGATAGCCGGTGATCATTTACGGACAATAGAAAGATGGATATAATCGACCGACAGGTTTGAAAATCCAAAGCGATGCCCTTTTCAGAGTCTTATCAGCCACACGCTCACAAACCATTTTGACAGGCATGAATGGCCCCGGAGAGAAGACGTTCAAGCAGTTCTGGCGCGAGCTGTCCAAGGAAGGATGGAAGCCGCGCAGGCCTACCGGCCTCGCGAAGCACCACAGCTACGTTAAGCTTGGGATCACGGGTCGCCTGGACAATGCGAAACGCGGGGAAGACTACTTCGGTGGTAAGGTGTTCACTTGAGAAAATTGTAGAGGTGTAGCTAACGCTTATGATAAAATGCAGGCGAGAAAACGCCGCCTACGCATGAAGAATACTTACGCCGCTTACACAATCATTTGCTGGCACTTCGCACGATCAACTTCGAAACACACATGAATACCGAGGACTTGGTATCAGTCCCTATCCCACACCAAGAGCACACACGGATGAGTTTTATTCGAAGGGCAAACATCACAAGCGCCGCCAGTACCTGTGTAAGGTCTGCTCTGCTTTCGCGGTCAGCAAGACAAAGTCGTTCGAGACGAGCTTCTTCTGCCCACGCTGGAGCGACACGTTCGGCGGCCACGTACCGCTCTGCCGCCACGCACGTCGGCTTGATACTGGCAACACGCTAACCTGCTTGTAGATATGGCATGAAACGTGGAATGCTGGTAAGCAGATCCCACCAAACCTAAAAAAGAGGATTCGATTCCGCAAGCGCAAGAGAGATGAAGAGGATAACGAAGAAGAGTGAGCGTAGGAAAGTATAGCGGGTTAGTTCATTGATGTATTTGGTTTCGTTCATAGCAAGACACCATGACCTTCAGTGCACAGAGAAGTAATTGCCCTGATCCTCCTCACTAACCCGTTAGTTAGGAACTGGGCAATTTCTTCCTCTGTGCGTGGCAGCTGCGGTCGCGTGGCGCCTACGATGGGTGGCTGACGTAAATGCCCCCCCCATGATGGATTCGTACCGAAGATGCAATGTATTGTTTATCTGAAGGTTTTAGATGGCGTGTTACGCTCGAGAGGGCCAATAAAAACTCAGTAATTTTTGCAGATGGTGGATACACTGTTCATCTTTTGTCTGCTTTTGTAGCTGCTTTGTGCTGGAAGTGCGTCATCGCAGTACCATTTCGCTGTAGGGGGTTGCAACAGCATACTTTCGGCTATGTTGATGCATACTTTAATAAAGTATGGTTATTCTGTAGAATTGCTACAGAATAAGGTCGGGGCTAGAAGGGTTATTCTAGCACCAGGATTTCCTTCACGACGAGAACATCCACTGTAATTTTCCTCTGTTTCGCTTTCAACCGAGCAAAAGGTTGCAAATGGAGCAGCTGTGTCTTTTTCCAGTTCGTGGTTGCTGGCAGGTACACCCAGCAGTCTCAGTAACGTTTGTTCTATCCATGGCAATTCCCTTCACTCGAAGCGTTTTCAGTATCACACTAGTGTTGCCGCACTGAAAGGGGTTTGCCGCAGAATTAGATAGGCGTATTGTCAACCTGACTATAACATTCAAAGAAGAAGGCGCCCAAACAGTTGCTTTTTCTTGCAAAATACAACCTGAGAGATGCGTTCAACGGTATCGTTGGATTGTCGCAGACCCTGTCTCTACTGTTTCTGGCCAAATCTTGCTTCGCTTCATTTCTGGATTTTGCTCGGGCAACCGAGAACGCTAAAGATGCCGCCGAAAACAACGCAAACAAAGAAGCCATCGTCCAAGAAGTCCGCTGCTTCAAAGGGGGCTAATTCAACGCGACCATCACTCCCAGTGCCCGAAAACTACGAATCTCCTCTAAAGATGCATCGTGTGAAACAAGCTCAAACGAAGGAGCGAACCATGACTACAGCCAAAGGTCCGTTACTGTTAAGTAGTGTTTGTTACTCTATGAAAACACTAACTGGGCGTATTATGATTTTGCCAGAAGTACGGGCATTCCCAACCGAGGAATATAAACCGGGATAAATGGTCTCAATTTACTGTCGTTTTCTGTGTGATTCTTACCACGTTGCGGCAAACGGACGAGATATCATTCATCTGTATTTTTTCGATGCAGTCTCTGGGGATACAGTCGAAGAACTTGTCAAGGTTGGAGATGGATGTAATCCACTCGTACTCGAGAGTCAAGTCGATCAACCAACTTTTCTTGATGAAGCCACAGTATATGAACTATTTCTAGCTCCAAGCTGACGCACTACTGACACGATGTGACTGAACCAAAATCCACTGGTCCCCACACACCTCGGATTTGTGGAGTAGGATGCAAGAAAAAAAAACCAGGATGATTGACGTACCCCGAAAGGCGGACGACCGAAATCACAGAGCCAGCAAGAGGAATTCCCTACAAACGAGATGGTGGAACCAAGGCGCTTATGAGTGATGAGCCCCAGAGGATTCCAGCGTGAAGATTCACGGCGTACGTCCCAGAACAGATTAGCGGACCAATGTCCCAGAGGAGAACATCCCAGAGTGGAATTACCAACGTGGTAGTACTCTGGAAAATACATCCATACAAAGTCCAAGTGAAGTCAGATATCAAGATGTGTCCAGAGCAGAGAGTGGGACAAGAGTACTACGGGCACCCAGTCAGTCATGACCACGTGCGAGGATGCGACCCCGACCTGTTGGACGATTGCGCGTCCCGAAGTTGAAGCTAGGACGCCTCACCATACAAAAATCAAGATAAACAAGAATGTGTGTCGAGGATCGACGCTAAGACGAAGAGACCTTTAGCAGAGAGATCTTCTAGCAAAGATAAAAGAGAGAGAGAGAGATACCAAGATAACCTAATACAGAATCCGTTTTGCCTCAAGACCCACAACTGCAGCGCATTTCGTGCACGGGAACGAGGCGAATATCACCTGGGACCAGAAGACCTGCTTGGAGCAGCCTGCCGGACGAGGAGCAACCCTCCGAAAGTCGACATCCAGACACACCGACCGTGCGAAGGAGACGTGCGTAGATTCTCACCCCCAAAAAAGGTCAAGTTCACAGTTAGGCGGGGACTCGGGCTCGTACACCGGGAGTGAACCGTACTATTCCATATATTAGTTGGTAAGCACACTCTTTCGCAGAGGAGCTTCTCCATTCCATATTAACTGCAGTCTGGGAGGTTTGTTAGTGATCGGCCCCTGGAATTATTGATAGATTACTGTGTGGTAGGACTGTATACTGGTCTGAATATTTTTCCTCCAACCGGAGGTGGTGCGTGAGTCAAAAAGAAAAGGGGACGTTTGGAGGTTGACCAGTATCTCCAAACGTCGAACCCAGTTGTACTGAGTGTTGACCTACCGTCCGAGGGTCCAAAAGAATAAGTGACGGATAGTTGTGTGTATTGTATTCTGTACTTTGAGATTGGTTATCTTAACTCTGGGAGAGGGTCTTGTTAGTAGGTCACTACTTCTCACTAATTGTACGAGCGGCGTTCGGAAGTATCCGTCTGCGCTCAGTACTCTTATATTGTCTATATCTGTATTAACAACTCACTAGGTGGAATCCGGTCCACCGAAGACAAACGGCCCGAAAAGGGGATTACGCATGGTACACACGCCACTCCGAACAAAACTTCTCGTTTGGAGGTACCAGCCTGTTCTCCGTCCGGAGGTTATACTTTCGGAAAGGGGACGGGTCTCTAAAGGGTAGCGCGAGCACTATACACCTGGGCGGCAAAAAGTTGTGACCGACTTCATAACACTACTCGCTTGAAAAGCATCGAGAGTACTTAAGCACCAAACACTATTCTCGCGTCCATGCATATCTACAACTAATCTGCAAACATTCAGAGCTGCTCCGTGCACAGCACGGCTTTGTTCTCTGAAATTTATTTTCAGAGTTCATCCAGGATCTACATTCGCCTCCTATAATGCATATATATATATATAAATTGCGAAGCTCACTCAATCATCTTGGCTAGTCACTGTTAGATCAAATAGCCCAAGGCAGAATTGGAATAAACCCACGGTATTTTGGCAAATAGTCTGGTTCCACCAATCGAGCATCTTCAACCTTCAAGTCTCGTGTCGCTGAGAGCACTTCCTACTCAAACGTTCACGGCCTATCCCTCCGATCGCTTATTCTCAGGGAAATTTAATTGAAAAGGGTGGATGTTTCCTGTGTCGTGTTCCAGCAACATCCGAGCGTAGTTTATGCACAGAACTTGTGTGACGGCAAGACAAACACATTTTTTTATGTTGCGCCAATTTTGCATCGACTTTTGCAGTTATATCTGGGTCCGTCTGTGGGTGTGTCCGTGCAAAGGTGACACCGAGCTTCCGAGGCGGAGGCCAGATCGGCAGAGCAACACGAGCAGATAACCCGTAGTAAGAAGCAGATTATTTTCAATATTGATCATTAGTTTTCCGTGCACGTAGTTTTGCATCGAAGAAAACTGCTCTGCACCGACGGGGCGGGCGCTGGCTACTTTGACGTATGCGGTTGTGCTTGTCGGCCAGTGCAGTTCCTCCAGCTTCTGCTTTTTCTTCTCGTGCAGGGCTTCATCCGTACTCCATGTCCAAAGTGAAGTATGAGCGTCCGTCTGCAGCTGTCGGATCCCTGGAGCGAGTCTTGTCGTTAAACGTTCTTCAAGCTGGGATGGCGTGCTGCTTCGCCTGGTAGGCCCTGGTACTGTATGACCCATCCCGGCCGCTTGCGCAGGAATCTCGATATATCTATGACGATCCGGCCTCCGTCTCGGAAGCTCAATGTCGGCTGCTTGCGCAGGAATCTCGATATAAGTGTCACTCAGTAAGGCAACGAACTGGACTTCGCTTGACGCTCGTGTTGCTCTGCTTTCTGCGCCCATCAGGCCTCTGTCTCTGCCGAACTCTCTTCATCCCCGTCGGATGCTTGCGCAGAACACTCAATATGAATGGCTCTCAGTAGGACATTGAACTGGACAGCTTCGTTCAGATAGAGTTTCAAACCAGTAAGCTTGGAGATGCAGACGAAATCTCCGGGCATCGGTAGACCACCACACCCGTGCTTTTTGTCCCTGATGGTAGCTGTCATGAGATCTTTGTCGTTGTCGAGGTCTCAATCACCATCATAGTGGTAAGCCTGTAAATAATTTCATTAGTACTAACTTTTCTCCGATGCGCAGCAAGATCATATGCCTCTTACTGGGCCAACACATGTGGAGCAACAGCTACTGCTATCGAAGGAAGCGATCTGGTCGGGCTCTGGACGACGATCAAAGCGTAGATAAAAAAACAGCAGGCAAGCACACGGCTAGAAAACGTCAGCCATGGGCACCGCACTAGTACGGCATACTGCGGCCCTTCAACGCCGTTCAACATCATGGCACCAACACGAGGGCAACCAGAAACTAATCATGTGCAGTCTGGCGACCACGAATAAATGCCTCCCGCAAATCCAGGCCCGCAGACATCGTAGATCGACCATGTCGTGCTCCGGTAAGATCACGCACCAAACTACATATTCAGTTAGTCTCCATCAGCACCACACCCATGTATGACTTTAAGTGGGCTAGAGAGACAGCCGTAGCCACCGACCATCAACAACGTAGATAGTCGATGCCAGGTCCAGTGGTGGATACAGCGCTCCACGCGAGTGCAACCGGCTTTGACAGAATAAAATAAAAAGGTCCTTTGCCTATATCAAAAGGATCGCGAAGCGAAGCGAGCCCACCCCCCTCTCCGTCGAGCGGGCGCAGTGAGCGCAGATGAATGAGCTCACGCCCAGCCATCCATACCTCGAACCAAACGATTTCGGAATTACAATTACGGTATTTTTGTACGCAAATATGTACTACTGGTGGACATGATATTGAATATATTATTATTGAAGCTAATTTGCTAATATACTGTGATCCTCTACAAAACAGTAGTGTACTCGTTCTCCAATATTATCCGAAATTGCAATAAATGAGTATTACTGTCGTTGGAAATGTTGAAATGATTATTACGGCGTTAGCTTTTATAATTCAATACTATACTGTATTATCCGACCTCTACAGCCATCCCCAGCCCCCGCCAGCGCCGCAGCCGCCGCAGACGCGCGGCCTGCGCCGACTTTCTTTACCTGGAACGCCAACGTCGTAAACCTCACCGCCATGAACCTCAAAAGGTTAATTGCCCTACCTGTTGCCTGTTCTATTCTATCTACCTACGCCTTTTGGCTGGCAAAGTTGAAGAGTGACAGGGCTGTTATGTAGCCTAGCTGCTTTTCGCTCGTCCTCCTTGCTGCACATTGTTTTCGTGAAGCCGATCTAGATAAGTTTTAGCATCACTATGTTTCATAACGAGTTCTACCAAATATAAATACCCATTCCAATTATAATACCTTATTCATTTTAAAGGTTCACTATTCTCTGGATTTTATATCCAGAGTCCATCACAGGAGTCCAAAGGGTGCATAATATGAACATAATACATACCCTCCGTAAATTCGATATTAGTTGGCGTGAAATAAATGCGATATAGCATCACAGGAGTCCAAAGGGTGCATAATACTAACATAATATATACCCTCCGTAAATTCGATATTAGTTGGCGTGAAATAAATGCGATATAGCATCCTTTAAATAATAACCTATATCGTAAAACTATTGTGATATTATGTTGATCCACCCGCTGATCATTAGGACAAAACTATCTATGATGAATATTTTTCGATAAAAATGAAATAATCACTTTCATATTCAATATTATCTAACGGTGATACCAAATACCACCTTGATAAATGATTTATCTACTCGACTTGGGCTCCACTCAGGCAACATTGCAGAACCCACCCATCCAGAGATGGATTCAGGTTTATAGTTGCTGGCGATACGGTCTTGGACTCAACCGTTCACCTTGCCGACTAGCCAGCGGCTCGGGCTCGTTCTTCACCCCAGGCTCCACCTTGACCTCGGCCAAACCCCCGACCGGGGTCGCAGGCTCGGTCTTGACGGCGGGCTTCTCCTCGAGGTCATCCCGTGTCCCGCCTTCCTCCCTCTCTCTCCTATCCCAAGACGACGCCATCTCCTCTTCACTACTTTGCACTCTTGACTCCAGTACTTACTCCAAACCGTTCCTTGTTGCGACTGGGTTTGCTCGCACCCTCTTGACCGTTCTCGCCGCTTCTCCAGCGCGATACAAGCTCGTGCGCGGATCCGGGACCCTCCAAACACACTGCTGACACTCGGCCTTCAAGATCTCAGCACACTTCACTCCACAACGACGCCTTTACCTTACTTCTCCACCACGTGTCGCGAGTCGTTTTGGTTGGACCGGTTGTCGGGGCCGACCGTCGTTGTATGGGGGCGTTCTGGTGCTGCTTGAGGCTACTGGGAAACTAGTACTAGACTAAAAGCAGCGAAACAATACTAGACGTTAATATAAAGTTTCTTACTTCTCGACCAGTGTGGTCCGTTTAGGGTAGATTCACGACTGAACTAGCTGGTACCACTATAACTCACTACCCACAACGACACCAAATCCTACAAACACTGCGCACTTCCCTCGCACGTCAGCAGGTCCCCCGAGGCCCTCCAGTCCAGCTCACCCCTTCCGCTCACCTCACTTGATGTAGTCGGGTGTCCACAGAGGGACCCGCCACGACATCCGTATCCGTAACACGACACCACAAAAGCATCAGGCCGCTCCTGGCCAGAGATCATCCTCTTCCCACTCTTCGCACATCAAATCCGCGGAGGTACCGCCCGGCTTGGAACGGTCCAATCGACGGCCACCGTTCGGGCTCGGGACAGCTTCGTTAGCACTCGGTGACAATAGGTTCGTAATTGAAGGTGAAAATGTGATATGTCGCCTGAATGTTGAACTAACACGTCACAGGCAACATCCAGATTTCATATTAGTTATAAATATTGTGAATTCCGGCCAAATTTGCCGAACCTGGCCTGTTCATCAAGAGTTGAAATCGTCAGATACAATTCTCAAGTTGTTTGGTAATCGACCGAGATGGGTTGAGAAGGCTTCATCACTGTCCTTTCTCGTACTTAAGGCGTTCCATAGTGACTTCAAGTGCTTTCACGGTCTCGGTCGATTGACGGTCGATTTGGGCTCCGTCGATTCAATCAATAGGCCCCGGAAACTTCGACTAGAACTCACAATATATATTCTCTGGATTTTATCCAGAGTCCAAGGTACGATTCTTCTCTGATGTAATACCTGTCAATCACGATACATCAATCATGTTAGTTGAGTACGCGAAATACCTGTAGCATTTTATGGCCGGTTTGATATTCAAATTATGCTAGTATGTTGACCCATCCAAGATAAATGCATGTTGCATTTTGTAACTTGTATTTGGTTATATTGGGGGTTATAAACAAAATTTCCAAACCGGCCGATTCAATCGCCCGAGGCACAACCTCTCCGCAAATCGCCCCGGTCACTTGTGTTGACTATAATACCCATATTAAGTACGACTTGAATCGCTCTAAGTACGAATTGAGCTTGACATGCGGCACGGGCGATTAGGCATACAACTTGACTTTGTATATGAGCTGTTCTCGGAACCGGGCCGACTCGGAAATTTTGGCCGGAATTTACAATACCTGCGACAGGTTATGTGTTTATAGCGCTGGAGCAACATGCGTAAGAATTTCCTACATGTATTGTGAATTCCGTCCAAATTTGCAAAATCGGACATGTCATGGCTACATTCGTACTTAATGAAACAGCTATACAGACTGTATACGCTTGGGTGATTGGCCGGCGATAGGGCTCGGTCGATTAAACCAATCGCTCACGGAAATTTCAAGTAGAACGTACAATATGTATTTTTGTTACTGGAGCAACACGCATCAGATTTTCTTTAATGCCGACGGAAAACGATTAGAAAAACTCAGGCATTACTGCGTGGCGCTGCGTTATATGGCTCGCGCCATCGTCGCTGACTCACTACGCCTTCCACTGGTAAGATTCAGTATAATAGTTTTTTTTATCGAGCTGTAACAGTGGGCCCAGTCCGAATGACCCCATTGCGGCAGACGGCAGCGGAGGACGGTGGCGTGAGGCAGACGGCGGTGACGCAGGGCGACGTGGGCGGCAGTTCGGAGGCAGCAGCCGAGCCGAGCGGAGGCACGACGACGATGGGCAGCACGGAGACGACAGGATTGGTCAATACGAGAGCGCAGGATCGCACGCTGGCGGTCTCGAAGGCGAAGAGTGGCACGACGGAGAAGATAGGCACGAACTGCAAGCGGCACTCGACACAGGCGGTGCGAGTGCAGGCCACCGCACACAACATAATTTGCCGGCTAAGACACAAGTGTCCGAGCACGGAGTGAGAAGTGGCAGCGAGTCTACGAGACGCGCGCAACGACGTGGAGCAGCAGCTCCTGAGAGTAGCAGACGAAGTAGGAGTTGACGGAAGCGTGGGGCGGCGACACACGAGGCTGGGAGCACCTGCGTGGACACGAACGAGCGCAACGGAAGGACGTAGGTTAGTGTTAGCTGTAGCTGGTATTAGCTTAGGTGTACGGAGGTCTTTGTAAGAAGCCTTAATAAAATACGACTGGACACGCGGAGTGGACGGTCGGGCGCAGCAACACGTGTTGCTGTCTGGCCAGTAGGTGTTCGAAGACGCCTGCCAAGTCGACGGACGCCCGCAGCGGAAGCTATACGACTCGCTTCACAGCCGAGCGAGATAAGTGGCCTGTTACACGGTGGTCATACAGGTGCCTACTGTATCTTCTGCTGGCGAGTCAACGAGAGCAACTACGAGGGCAATGACGACGATGTTGCCTGTGCGGACGAAGATGGCGGCCAAGACCGGCAAGTCCAAGCGCATGGTGAAAACGAAGACGAAGAACGATGATGAGGACGATGAGTCCAGCGGCGGCGAGACGGGCGCTCGACGGGGCACTGATGACGCGTCGCGCAACGAGGATGAGCAATCGGGTGAGCCAGCACAGTCGGGCAAAGCCACGAGGGCACCTCCAGCTTCGGTGGATCCACCACCAGCGGAAGCGTCGCCGGCTTCACGACCGACGCACCCACCATCGAATGAGGCGCCGAGCGAGGTAACGAGCTCGCCGGCAACGGAGAAGACGGCGGAGATGCACGCGATCACGTCGGCGCTGCACCAGCTCACGACGATGGTGGCGAGTCTGCAGTCTTCCGCCGCTGAAACGAAGAATGAGATGAGGAACGAGATGAGGAACGAGATGAGAGACGAGATGAGGCATGAGATGAGGAACGAGGAACGAGACGATGAGGGTGTGACAGCTACGACGAACCCCGTAGCCGTACGGGGGAGCGACGAGTCGGAAGCGGTACCAACGAGAGAGGCGATTGCTGACGGGCAGCCGTCTCCAGCTCGAGCAAGGCCGACGGACCCGGTGTCAGCCGATCCTGTTGTGACGGGGGTCACACGCACCGTAGCTTAGAGGAAGCGTAACACGCTAACTCGAGCAGACGCCTGGCGTCGCTGTTGCTCTCTTATGCAAAAGGCCTGGCCTTCCCTGTCGACTAAGGTACCGAGTACCGAACGACTTGCACACTTGTAGGTTAGCGTAAAACTGACCGTATCAATAACACTCATAAAGTTCCTATCTACTGCTTTCTATCTGTATACTGAATCCCTGTCTAAATGGTGATCTTCCTGAGCGGTTGGCTCAGGTGAACCCGTGTCCTCAAGTACGATTGACTCCCGACTAAGCATATTACCTATGGGAGGTCTGTGAAGAATATTCCATCGGAGAGGGCCTGGTGTGTACCACTCGATTTGGAGTGGTCCACACCAGGGAGTGACCGTCAGTCCAAATCAGTCATTCTCCGTTTCCTTGAAAAGGACATCAGTCAGTATTGGCCCCATTACACCTGTGGTGACGCTGAACGCGGGGCGACGATGACGAACGGAGCGAACGAGAGCAACTGGCAGGCGATTACGACAGTTCTGCAAGGGCTCGCGGGGCAGCTCCTGGGCCTACAAGCGGCTGCAAGCGGTACGGCGACGGCGGAACGAGCGCCGGTGGCGAACTGGACGACAACGGCAGCGGTACCGCAGCCGTCGACGA
>JAIKVD010000165.1:4782-28448 GCA_024679075.1 Phytophthora uliginosa | reverse complement strand
AGGGACGGCGACTTGCGCGCGCTCGAGGCGGCGCGGGACAGCGAGCGGGCCAGCATCTTGCTATCCTATGAGTGACTTGGCGAATGGGAGGCCGAAATGCAGATTGTGTATGTCACATCGATTCTGTGTGGTACACACACGCACTTTATCATTGTTGAGAGAGAGACCGATCCACTTGGAGTTATTGTCATGAGCTCGTACGCGACCAGCGGCCCGCCTTCTTTCGGGGGCGGAGGCGCCTCGCCCGCACCTCCTCCGGCCCCTCCATCCGTGCAGCCAACTCTTAAAGGTACTCAGCAAGTTTACGCGTTGTCTGTCGCCCTGTATTATGAAATATCGACGTTTTTATCATATTCTCCAATAATTCTGACGTTATTTCGTAGTGATGCGTCTGTACAAGCCCAAGCTCTACGTACAGGGCGCCAACGGGGGTTCCATGCTGCCCACGTCCATGTCGGAGGCCACGGGCACGCAGCACGAGTTCGCGCTGTCCAGTACGCTCATCCTGCCCGACAGCTTCGGGTATGCCATGCTGGAGGTCATACTCCGATGGAATATTCTTATTTGTAATATTCGTGTATGCATTATGATATTTCAGAGAGATCTTCCTGGGCAACACCTTCAGCAGCTATATCAGCGTCATCAACCCGTACTCGTGCGAGCTGCGAGACGTGGGACTGTCCGCCAATATCCAGTGTGCTAATGACCGAGTGGAATTGCACGACAATCGCTATGCAAGAACGGGGAAGCTGCCGCCGCCTAATCCTGTGGCCGTGCTGCCTGCTGGTGCCAGTCTGGATATGGTGGTGGATTATCCACTCAACCAAGTGGGCAACCACGTGCTTCGAGTGGGCGTGGCCTACGTGGACCCGATCACGGGTGAGAGCAAGTCGCTGCGCAAATTTTACCGTTTCGCGGTGCAGAACCCTCTGGTTATCACGTTCAAGCAGAGCTCGGCGGCGACGCAAGTGCAGAAGGGGGAAGCAATTGTGGAGGTGCAGATCAGGAACGTGTCCAAGTTGCCACTTTTCGTGGATAGTATCAAGCTTTTGCCGTTGCCCCCGTTTACGTCGGAGGAGATGGTAGTGGATCCGGTGGGCAAGAAGGCTGAAGGGGAGCAAGCATCGATTCAAGACTTGTTGTCGATGAATAATGCACCGCAGACCCTTGTTTATCCGCAGGAAGAGCTTCAACGCGTGTTCCGCGTCTCGTACGACCCCGCATCAGACCCGACGTTGCTATCATCAGCACAGGTATGCAGTAAACCAAACTGTCGAAGCTACACGTTCGATGGTTGAGAACGTTTCGAGTTAACGTTTGTATCGATGTCAGGGCTCCCAAAACCTCGGGCGACTACATGTGGGGTGGAAAACGTCGATGGGAGAAGCAGGCTCGGTGCAAAGCCAACCGGTGATGCGGAAGGTTCCTGCCGCTTCTGGACATGCTGGAGCAGGGCAACACAGTGAAGTGACGATAGCAGTTGAGGAGCTGCCCAAAGAAGTCGTGGTTGGGCAACCGTTCTTGGCTGGCGTGTCCGTCACAAACAAATCCGCGCATAGTCTGGCGCTCCAACTACAATTCCGCAAGGATCTTATGCATGGCATAGTGTGCTCCTCCGCGTCTCACCAGGTAAGTGAATTTGATGTTGAAGTCGGAAGTGTGATGAAGTTGTTGACACCGTGACTGGGGTTTTGACTGGATGCACATAGAATCTTGGTGTGATGGACGCGAAAACAGCGAAAACTGTATGGGTCGAATTCTTGCCTATGGTGGGTGGTCTCCAAGCTTTGGGTGGTGCTGTTTGTGTAGACATCCGCACAGGTCAGGAGTTCGCTCAACCGACCGTGTTAGCACACGTGCTGGTTGCTCCTCCCTCGCAAGGCCCTTGAATAACTCAACAAGTGAGTGTTGCATTTATTTCTTTTATTGACTTCATGTCATGTTCTATGATGAGGCGCTTAATTCACATTACACAGCACATGCTGGACTTATTTCGCTCGGGGTACGAAGCAAGACATGTGAATTCGACCTCACCAGCCAAAAAGACGTCTCCTGGATTAATATCAACAGCGTTGTCCTCTTCGAGGCGAACGAAGGTCCCCCACTTGCTGCCATTGTCGTAAAGCCAGTATCTGCTATCATGATATTCGATCATAGCGTGTGTTCGAGACACGTAGCGATCATTGAGTTCGATGTCGGCGCCACTGAGAAGCCCACCTATGGAAGCAACATTACGTACGACGTGGAAATCCCCGCGCTGTGCTCCTCCAAGAACGTACAGCACCAAAGCGTTCGGTATCTGCGCATCGTTCTGCGTCTCCAAAACGGTCTGCTCCAGTAGGTGTTTGTTGCGCTTTTTGCGACGCCACCGTCGTGCCCCTGTGGTATCGCCTTCCTCGTCAGACCCATCCAATGGATTGTGATCATCGTCGTCGCCACTGCTACTGTCACCCCCGTGCAAAGCACTGGTCACGACTTGCGAATGATGCCTTCGTCTTCCAACCAGTGAGTTGCCTCGTTTTAATGGATCTCGAAGCTGGGCCACGGCTGGTGCCTTAGGACCATTACTGGAGCCGAGTTCATGGTGGCGCGGTGTACCGATTGCCAGATGAGCGAGATGTGCAGCTGCAACGAAGAAGCACTCGACTGTTGAGCATGCTTCCAGTCGGAAGGACAAGTCGCAAAAACTCAACACTGACGGTGACGAAGTTGAGCTCATTGCAAGCACTGGATCCATCGAACTCCACCACTCGTCGGGCTCTGCATCAGTCACTTCATCGACATGTTCTACGCTGTTGGGATCACGCTGCTCTTCCTCGTAATCTTCTTCGTATACCTTCACAGAACGCCGACGCTCTCTCTCACGTTTGCTTCGTATGACGCGTACTTTACCACGGTTCAGCACGAGCAAACCATCACGAAGCTGCAGAGTACTGCCGCCGGCAAAAGCTGCAGGCACGAACACCTTGCCATCCTCGAACAAGGTAGATCCGTTGCTATAGACAGCGACTTCAGCATCAGCCGACAGCATCCGCATTTCTTGAAGCGAAAGTCCACGGAGCCACGGCACACTGCTACATGCTGCCCGAATGATTCTATCTCGACATCGGTCATGACGCAAATGGGCGCGCACGATATCTATGTACAGCTCAAGGTACCCGCAGACGTTCTCTCTAGCCAGTGCCAGCAAGACGCAAGCACTAGAAACTTTTGCGCTCTCTACGTATTCAAGGTCATCGATAGACTCTTTGGGGTCGTGCAAGCTAACTTCGCCGCAGAAACCTCCTGGTGCCACGTGCTCGAAGAGAATCTGCGGGCTGTCGCCTCGATCGAAGTCGTCGTTGGGCGTGGACATCTGAAGCACTACTTCTCCGCTGACGACGATGAAGACGAAGTTTGCCGGGTCTCCTTTCTCGTAGACCGATTCACCAGAACCAAGCTCGAGTCTCTGTCCACAGCGAGCAAGGTTTGTGATTGTTTTCCAGTCGGAAGCGATCTGCTGCAGCCACGGCATGGCACTCAAGAGCCGAACGTTTTCTTGTTCTTCGAGAGCTGCCGTGCTTTTCGTGTCCGTCGCACTTTTCGAGTAGATGACTTCGAGCTCACATCCACCACACCGAAAGACACAGCCTTCGGACAGTAGAAGCGGCTTGCTCGTATGCTTTACCACGTCAGACATTTCGACGTCACCCGCGTCTTCTTCGCCTACTCTTGTGGATTGTACTCTTTGTCTGGCTTCGTCGCGACCAATTAGAAAATATGTGCCGGCATTGATTCCTGTGGGCTTGGGTGTGAGTAAACAAGTTCCTCGCTCGAGTTGAACGCTGAATTGCTCGGTGGCTAGTGATGCAGTGAAGACTTGCGCGTCACAGTCGCGGCCTTTACCAAAGGTAACAGGTCCACCACTACTGCCACCCCAGCCGCTGCTGCCACTGGATGCCCCGGAACCAGAGGAAGAATGCAATCGAAAACCTACAGGAACAAAAATGCCGCGGGTCCGTGGTTTTCGTTTCGACAGCCGCAAAACATCCAAGCGCATCGCCGCCTCCTTCATGTCGGGGCGTCGTTCAGAGCCAAACGCTCTCGCTACAGTCGTGACGTACAGCGCGCATTTACCAAGCAACAACCAATCACCCCGAGTGACTTTAACAAATCTTTGCGTAAGCATGACGCGGGTCTGTCGTCGTGGATCATGCTCAAAGGAAATGTCCTGCAGCACGAAGGATGTCCCATCAAACATAATTCGAGCGTGCATGCCACGCACTTCGATGCCTTCAGATGGAAAAATACGAACGTCGCAAGCCGATGAGGAGCCGATGAGATAAGTATCCTGTCCTGGTAGTGTCACTTCACGGGCATCACGAAGCTTTAAAGGTTCGGTGCTGGCTTTAGTGGGGTCGTGCTGGAAAATTACGAGACGGACCAGTGCAGGACGGCGGTTTGGCACGTCGAACCAATTGTGGTGACGCTTTTTCGCATCCGGTTCGCTTCCAACAAGTCGATCAATCATATCGTCGTCAACGTCTTCTACCTGGGATGGTTCGTGGTAGTGTAGTTGCTTGACTTCCGGGCGTATGTAGCGGCTCCCCAAGAAAACGGTTCCGTCGGACATGACTGGAGGCGTATCCGAGAAGCGAACAGTATGCGGTGGTTTGGATCGCGGACGCTTGCTCTCTTGGGTGTTATTCTGGCTCGCACTGTTGGTATCACGCACGTCATTTTGTTGTATACGCCTCGAGTGGATTCTTCCAGCATCATTCATGAACTCGTCTTCAATATCAGCTGCAAGAAGGCAGAGCTCTTCGACAGTGGACATTCGCTTCAATGCTAGCTGAGGATTTCCGTTCCCACTGCTGCTGGTGCTTGGTGTTCTTTCGAGGTTGGGAGGTTGAGCATTACTGGTGTCAGCCGTAGGAGCAGAGTAGTCTGGCTTAGATGCGATACTGGAGCTGGAATGCTTACGTCGCAACTTGGGTGTACCAGTTGTGGTTTGCAGCTCAACCACGCGAATCGATGTAGTGGGGCCGACACGGAAGACGTCCCCACGACGCAGGCGAAATCCGTCTCGTTGCGGATAATGCCGGAATCGCGTGCTCAAACAAAGAAAAGTGCCCATTGTGCTTCCAGCGTCGCGCACAAAGTAATCATCATCAGCTACAGAAATTTCAGCGTGGACAGGGTCCATGGACTTGTCTTTCGTAACTACGAGGGTTCCTTCGCCAGGATCTCGCCCGACAAAGCCCGGTCCAAGGAACCATGACTTCTGCGATCTTGTCCGTCCACGAGTTGTGGAACGAGGAAGCACCATGCACAATTCTTCTCTGGCGCGGAGTCTTCGTCGCGGTTTTCCTGCTTGCTTTGTGGTGACAACATCTACAGTGGAATCCATCGTTTCTGGTTTGGTCCCGTATGGAATAGGCCCTTTGCTCGAGGTGTCAGTGGACGCAAACCCCGTCGTATTACTTCGATAACTGCTAGTGGAGCTTCCGAAGCTGATGGCGGATCTCTCGAGATGATCTGAAGTCAATGCTGACTTGTGGCGTTTGAAGAAAAAAGAGCGAAGATCGAACTCCGTGGGGTTGTTGAGGATGATGATGCGATCGTTGGGGTCATCTTTCACGCAGGATGGAACCGCGGGCGCATTGACTGCAGTGGTCTGCTCGTGTTGATCTGCCGCCTCAAAAGCGCGTATTACTGTAGGGGTCACGGTACGCTTCCGTCTCCAAAAACGGTGAAGTCGCTTCGGTGATCTGGAAGCGGCTGCATTGTCGTGTGATTCAGGTGTGTCGGGGGATGCTGATCGTGCCAACCTGTGTCCAGACACTAGAGACTTCTTCGAATTGCGACGAGTTTCGGAAGGCATATTCGGCGGGCTTTTGTCAACTCCAGGATGTTGACGGGCCTCAGCAATGCTGCAGCCAAAGCGAACCAAGTCAGGTGTCGTGGGTTGACCCCGACGGGCCTCGCTCAGCTACTACACACTGGTCCGATCGGAAGGCAAGGACGTCAGGGTCTTGGATGCTATCAATAGTGCCTCGTATTCGTATGCTCGTCGGGGACGAGAATATTCGTCGCTATGCCAGCGGGACGGAGGAGAATGTCTTTATTTTTGTAAGTCACGACAATTCGTACGTGATCACGGAAGAGGAGAAAAATACTAAACTCAACTAACAAAGCGACCTGGTTTGAGAAACCTCATAGGGGGTTTTGTTGAGTATATTTCGGTAGATAATGCATCTCCAAGGCTTCATCGTGGAGCAATGAACGCAATAGTTGTCATCAGATGGAGTGACCAAAGATAGGTCGGCTTATTTTCGATGCCATCACTCGGACCGAGGATAAATAATCAACGCGTTAGTTCGAAATCACGTGGAGCTCTGGAGTCAGCGTCAAGTTGTGCGTTGCAATTCTCGTCAATGTCCTTAGAAACTAAAAATTCATCACATATTGTGGAATGCATCATTTACCGGTGTAAACTTCAGCTAGAAGCTGTGGTTGGACCATCCGTTTCTAAGACTGCGCTCGGCGATGATTCCTTATTCAACTCGAAAGGCTCTTCATTGCGGGAAGCTGATACCGTCCAGCACCTAGAGTTTATCAAGTTCCCGCAGTATTTCAGTGCCCCCGACACACTCCTTCCTTGGAGTTTGGCAAAACAAGTTTACTTCCCGTCGTGGCTACTATTGGTTTTATATACTATTGGGGCAGCTGGATTCCTACTATCCCATGCTGCTCTTGTTTACGAATTTAGAGGATCAGGTGCCTCCGCTGCTGGCTTTACACTCGTGGTGTCATCAATCGCGCTGATGTGCACTCTTTCGTTCACAGGTTTAATTGCCGTGTTCTACCAGCGCCTGTTGCTTAAGCTACTGTTCAGATCGTTCGTCTTTGTCTTCTACTCATTCCAGATTACGACTACCAATATCGCTGTGTGCAGTTTGTGCGTAGCAGTAGTGTCATGGTGGCTTTGGGCACATTGGGTATTCACGCTGGATGCCTTGACTCCGGAGATGAGAGCGATATTCAAATTCCGCGTTTGCTTCGCAGCACCCGTTTTGTGCCTGCTATTAAGGGGGTCGTCTGGGGGAAGCAATTAGTTATCCGCGTCATACCCTTTTTCGTCAGTCGATCGTTGACCCTAGTGTTGTGGTGTTCTCGACGCGTCGGTTTTTTCGTGCCCAAAAAGTTGCCCGAAGTGCCCAAAAGTGCCCAAAGGTTTAGCAGCTCATTGCTACGATTTAAGATACCTCATGTGTTCACGTTCTAGCTCAGTAGGACACTCGCGCATTGGCTCTCGCCTGCGGACATAGCGACAGCACCTCGGGGGGTCCGCCCCTCTCTCGCTTCGCTCGGGGGGCGCCGCTCCGCGGCCTGCCCCACCCCCTTCTGCCTTACGCTAAGTCCTCGGCTCGGCCAGGCGCGGTGTCTAGAAAAAAAATATCGGGTTGCAGCGCTCGCTCACATAGACAAGTCCCGCCGATTAGGCGGGTGTTGGTGACCAGTGAGTGAATGCATTGAGTGAGGCCCTCGCCCGTTAGCGTTGCAGGTTAGGCTAAAGATTTAGTGAAATTATTGCAACACTTTGCTTGTACAAGTTAAATAAAATACTACGGTTTATCTAATTCACGACATTTTACATTAATAGTTTGGGCACTTTTGGGCACTTTGGGCATCGTTTTGGGCACGCGGGAAACTTCTCCCGTTCACTTGGCTGGCCTCAGCTTCCAACAGCGATGTCACGATTCTCCGCGGTTCAGTCTGCTACGACGCGATCGCAGAGCCTTGCGCCTTCTGAAAACAATCTTGGCGAGGAGGAAGCCGAGTGAGACCAGACCATTACCGATCACGTCGACGCAGGACAGTTCGAACCTGCTTCGTATTCAATGATCGAAAACGAGGAGCCTCCTTCTATTTTTCCAAGCATCATCCAAATCAGCACAACCGCAGCGGATATGATCAACGTTATCAGGATGTACGTGAGACTTCGGAGACCCAGCACGTGTGCATCGATGAAAATGACGTGGTGGTATCCGAACCAGTCGATCAGCATTCGTATCCACCGCAAGTCCGAGAAATACATGGACATGGAGACAACGATGACGCTCGCGATCGTGGAAAAGAACCAGAAGTCAAAGGTGCGGCACACCAACCTCACGATATCGTATCGCAGTGTCGTGATACTACCGAGTCCCATTGGCATCCACAAGATAACGGCCAGTATTGCGAGAACCTCATGACGGAAGCTTTGGCCATGGGCACGATGAGATTTAAACAGTAGGACACTGCCGTACTGAAAAGAATTGCGCGGTAGTGTTTATAGTATCGGCGACGGATGTATGTGTGCATTGCAGCGGGTAGAAGGCGGCCTCGGAACGACTTGGCCAAGTCGACCGTCGGAAGAGGTTGGGCCGGCACGAGCGTGTAGATGATACCACAGTGTGAGTTCTCATCTTTCGGCCGGATGGTCATTTATGATGGAAAGCAGATACTCTTGTGTGCGCGGGGGTGGTAGAGTCCACTTTGTTCATGCACGAGAATAAGCGGACAGTGTATTTACTTGACTATATTTGGGTATCACCTACTACAACCCCAAGCGTATTCCTCCACTCCACACTTCCATACGCTTATCGCTCGGATTTCCTCGCACATATTTCGAAGTAAGTGCTTGTGCACTTGCACGCTTATTCTCTCTCAAGGACATGAAGGCAGCTATAACAACAAATTACAAGCTAGCGTTTTGGTAAGTGAATTGGTAGATGTACATGTACCCGAGCTTGTGTAGCCAGAAAGACATGCCAATTACGAACAAAAGAGGATTTAATTAACTGCACCAGCATGTTAGCTTAATTTGACAGGGCTTAACTCCACGACAGAGGTGGAAACCATGATCGAGTAAAACTAAGCTTACCATTGCTCAGTCGTGGTAAGATCGATAGAAATTTGAATCCCTCAGATGCCTGAGAATTCAAGTTAGCACCGTATACATGAGGCAAACATACTGAGGCCGGTGACATGAGGAAAACATAC
Organism: Phytophthora uliginosa; assembly: GCA_024679075.1. Taxonomy (NCBI): domain Eukaryota; phylum Oomycota; class Peronosporomycetes; order Peronosporales; family Peronosporaceae; genus Phytophthora; species Phytophthora uliginosa. Next base: position 19,421 of record JAIKVD010000165.1, on the reverse strand, counting down.
TGAGGCCGGTGACATCCGAACCAGCAAACACGGCATAGTTTACGTAGCGTGGAGCTCTGATTAGCATGGGCTACTGCTAGAAAGATTTGTAACAAGTCTGATAACGCTAGCTTGCCAGCGGGTCGCCGCGTCCTTGCCAACGTCCGTTGCTAGAAGTACGCGAAACTTCAACTCACTCGGCAGCTGGCCAACAGGGTCTCTCACTGAGTCCTGTGCCGGAACTCTACGTTCCTACTTTTTGTATTACACTTCGTCTCCTACACTCCGTCTGTCCTTGCGGACTCGTGCGACTTGCTCGCGTCGCCTAACTGGACACCGGTCACTTCTAGCCTCACCACCCACGCGTGCGTACCAGTCTGTTGGGTGGATCCGACACACTGGTCGTACCCAGCCTCACCCCGCACTTCGCAGCTGGACTGTCGGGTAGCTTCGACTCGAAGTCGTCTCTGGCCGCGCTCACTCGTCGCCTGGTCTGTTGGCGGTGCCTACGCTAGGTCGGCGCCTGCCTCACCCCACTACTCGTTCGTCTGGTCTATTGGCGGACCGTCGTCTGCCTCACCCCACTGCTCGTCCGTCTCACTGTGCAGCGGCTGCTGTTGCAGTCGTTGCCCTCGCCCACTCACTTCTCGTTCGTCACCTCTTGCTCTGTGCTTCGCAGCGCAGAATCTAGACTGAGCGGTCTTGACCGCTCACCACCGCCCGTCGCCTCCCACTCAGCGTCCTGCAACGCTTGGTCTCGCGGCTGGCGACCGCTCGTTCAGCTCCGAGCGACCGCTGGCACGCAAGATCGCGAACGTGCGGCCCTCGCGCCACACTATCTCCGGCTTCATCGGGCTCTCGTCCAGCTCGCCGTCTCAACTCGCCGTGCTGGTGGCTGCCCGTGGTGTACGCCACGTCAAGTCCGCCACCGTGCTCGTCACCTGCGGTACGAGGCACACCGTACCCGTTACAGATTGATCCCCGTGAAGTGACACAGTAGGTGGTACTTGAGCGTGCCGCGACAGGGATTCACGCGACATCACCCCAACGACTTGAGTAAGCTGCAAGCTTGTTCGTCTTCCGTTTGCAAAACAATTGTCATAGTAGACTGAGCCACGAAGAATGGTGACAGCATCGTCAGAAGCCGAGCTCAAACGCGCAAACAAGCGTGAGCACCACAAGACCAGCGTCAAGGATCGACTGACGTAGAATGGCACCACACGAATTGTTAAATGCTGCGTCCAGACTATCCCGTGTCGTAAAAAGTGGACACTGGGGGTATCGATCCCCCTACCTCCCGCATGCGAAGCGGGCGCTCTACCATTTGAGCTAAGGATATATCACCGAGTCTTGTAGTTGAGCGTCACCGGCCAACAAGATCCGGTAGATCAGCGCTACGTGGTCGAACAGCAGCACACACAAAACTGGGGCAGCGTAACGAACGCGAAACTTGAGCGTGCACCTCATGGTCGGGGTCAAGGAGTCAAGTGTAAAGATCCAGTGGGCCCAAACCCACCACGACAACGCCATTAGACAGTGTGGCAAGTCCCAGTTGTATAAACTGCAGACGCAAATATTTGCTGATGTAATTTGGAACGAGTAGAATACAAAGTCGAACGAGTTGAAGAGTAGTCGAAGCAGTTGACGTTGGTATAAGACAGCAAAGGAGGCCGTGAAGGTGAGTGTGCACAGTAATGAAATCCATGATACCAGCAGCTCCAACCGCTTGTGTGATGTGTCCTCAACGAAGTCGCCGAATTCATGAAAGAAAGAGGCGCGAGAAAATACAAACCCCACCACTCCCACGCTGTAGAGTACCATGATCAGCCACGACGGAACGAAAATCTTTTTCATGATTCTACAAGGCAACAGCGTGTTGGTTGCATCGAACTTCTGAGGAAACTTGACAAAGATTAAGTGTTGAACTGATCGGCTTCTCTCAATGAGGTGTCCTTCGAGTTATATCGTGAATCCTCTGGTCTTTGTACGAGCTCCAGCTTTAGTCGGCATCGATATATGACACATTCAACCAGGGAAGATGATCTCTTCCGTCGCATTCGAAGCGCCTTTCGTCGTCGAAAGATGATTTTAGCTAGGAGAAGACCAAGTGACACTAGCCCATTTCCGATCACATCAAGCCCTGAGAGCTCGAAGCCACCGTGCGTGTTCTCGTACTTGAGAACGGTAAAGGTAGAGCCCCCATCTACCCGTCCCAGCATTATCCAGACCAAAAGAAGGACGAGTGACATCATACCGAAGATTAGGATGTATATGATATTCCTGAGACCGAGACATGAGCATCAATAAGGATGACGTGGTGCAATCCAAACCATTCGATGATCATTCGGACCCAGCGCAAAGCCGAAAAATACATGGACATCGTGACGACAACCACACTTGTGATGGTTGAGAAGAACCAGAAATCAAATGTCCGACAGACCAACCGCACGATATCGTATCGCAAGGTAGTAACACTGCCGAATCCTGACGGCACCCATAGGAAGACGGCTAGAAACGCGAAAACGCGCCCCATTGACGCCGGGACCAGCGCCACCAAGAGACTCGAGCAGTGCGACATGGCAGCGCGTACCTGTAGTATCTTCGGCGGACACACGAGTGGAGAACCCCGGAAGAAGTCGGCCTCGAAACGATTTGGATAGATCTACTGCTGGAAGAGGTTGAGCTGGCACTAACGCATAGACTAGAGCATGCACCGTAACCCCGCCCTTTATCACTCAAATTGTTCAAGTAAAGTCGTTAGCATCGACTTTACCTCGGCATGCTCATGTGTCCCCCGTTGTGACATTTCAACGAGGTCAATGCTTTTAAATAAGTGCATACACAGTTTTGTCGCGACTCACAGTACGTAGTCGAGGCCGCAAGGTCAGTTATGTTACGGTGGTGCGAGCTGTTTAGGTAGCACTTGAATGCGATCAAATTTTGAGAACCAGCAACCACTGTCTCGAGTTTCGAGTAATGCCAGCTAGTCAGCACATGTACACACCAGGTCATAGCTCGAACATGAGATGTGGACTTTGCGAATTAATATGTGTTGCTGGGTCTCCGAAGTCTCACGTACATCTTGATAACGTCGATTATATCCGCTACTGTCGTGCTGATTTGGATGATGCTTGGAAAAATAGACGGTCACGATCTTGAGATATGAGATCAGGCATAGCACGTTTGAGCTCTCTGGGCTAGATGTGATCGGCAATGGTGTCGTAACGATTGGCTTCCTCCTTGCCAAGATTGTGATCCGAAGGCGGAATGCGTTTAGCTTGCAACGTACGCGGTCAGTGACAACAGTAGACTGTTATTTGCAGCCTGTTCAAAGGCGTGCGATGGCATGGGCAAGTGGAGATTTAGGGTTGAAAGATTTTTCCTTTCGCGGATCGGATGTCGTTCAGCACTTGATGTTTGTCAAGTTCCCACACGCTTTCGACGCCAACGACACACTACTACTGCAAAGCAATTTCATGCTACACGATGGCTACTCTTGGTAGTTTATGCTATTGGAGCTGCGGGATTAATTCTTTCTCATCTTGCCTTAGCGCACGAATTCACTGAATCGAGCGATTCGGCGTCACATAAAGATTTTGGATTTGTCATATCATCGCTTGCGCTGCTGTGTTCGATAACGTTTACAGATCTTTTTGCCTTGTTCTATCAGCGTCCTTTGCTCAAATTGCTGTGCACCTCATTCAACTTTGTGTTCTACCCATTTCAAAATCACAGCCGGAAGTATGTGCGTTTGCGCCTTGTACCAATGGGACGTATCGCACTGCCTTATGGTGGTACCAGGGATATTTTCCACTGAGCGAAGTGAGGGGAAAAATAAGTTTTGCGATCGAGCCCAAGAAGTCACGTTGTCGTCGCACTCGGTCCAGAATCAGCCCAATTCAACCAGCCTGCTTGTAGCCACGTCGGTGCGAAGACAAGGGCGTTCGTTTCGTTGGGCTTGGTGTCCAAGTTTAGTTAGAATTTGTTAGACGGTTGCTCTTCACAGTTTGGGCTCAGTCGGCTTTTCGACTCGTCGGTCGCAGCTTCCTCTGTGCCCAAGACACCAAGCGCTTTCGAGCTCGTATGCTAGCGCTAGGAAGTTAAACCCACCACGCCACTCCCTAGGGTAGCCTCAACTCACCTCACTTCGTGAGTCTCGCTAAGGCTTGCCTTCGATAATCAAGAGCAATCGTCTTTGCCCACCAACGTGCTTCTGAAGTGCAGATGAGGAAATGGTGGCTTTGGGCGCATTGGATATTTACCTTAGACGCGCTGACATCGACAGTGCGGGATATGTTCAAGTTTCGAGCTTGCTTTGTGTTGTGTCTTGTTGAAGTAGCCTATATGCTTCTCCCAAAGTTCTTCGCCGGCTGATACTTTCTCTTCAACGCTTTTATTAATTAAAATTAATTAATAATGGATCAATACATGACCCAACCGTTGGGTTTTTGGTCTGCTCAAGTGTCGTTGCATCTGATTAGCTCAAATGCGGCACCTGATTAGCTGAAACCAAACTAGAGAAAACATGGTGATGCTGTTCTGCGCGATCGCTGGGGAGGAGAGACCCGCGTTCCCTGTGGACATCGAAGCGAGCAAGTCAGTGGGCCACTTGAAGGAAGCGATCTGGAAGAAGAACAAGAGGAGGATCCAGTGTGATCCTCCGGAGCTGGTGCTGTTCCTCGCCAAGAAGGGCGACGCCTGTTGGTTGGATAAGACAGCCACGGCAGCTGTAACGCTTGACGAAGAACGACGCGCCGTGGCCGAGGACGAGAATGGAAGCCGACGATCGTTTGAGATGATGGACGAAACGTCAGACATTGTATACTACTTTGGAACGAAGTTTGAGAGAAAACAAGGAAAAATTCACGTGTTGGTGGTGGTTCCGCAAGTTCATGATGAGCAATGCGAAGAGCTACGTGCACGCAAGAAAGCCAGATCATTGACTGTCATGGATGACGAGACTATGAATTCAATTGCAGACCACTTGAAAATCGATATGTGGCAAATTGGTGGCATTGCCCTCGACATCCGCCACGCCGAGCCGGATTTCCCCGAGTGGTTTTACGTTCGGAAGGAGACGTTGGACATCATCAAGATATTCAATGACCACATGAGACAGAAGCTCAACACTGTGTTCGTTGGGTCGCCTGGTGTTGGGAAGAGCATGTTGGTCGTGTTGTTTGCGTTCTACATGGCATTGCGTCAACAGAAACGCGTCGTCCTGTTTCGAAAGCGGAAAGGGAAAGGATTCTCCATGCTGTATCTGGACGCGGAGAACCAGCGATACTGGCGAAAACAAGAGGCGGGTATTAGTGACCTTGATCTGGTGGAGAATCGAGATTTTGAATTGTGTCTGGACGGGTTTGCGAAAGACGACATTGATATCAACTTTGAAAGACTGGCACGGTTCCGGCTGGTTGCCACGTCGGTTCAATATCGCATGAACAACGACGACGCCCCTGTACTTAGGCGTTGTCTAGTTCCAGGTTGGATTTGAATGTTATTGGTGCGCATTTTCAATGGACCGAACACGAGACCAAGGAGAGATACTTTTACTCGGGTGGAAACTTGCGCGATTTCTTGTCGGAGAAGAATGTTGTCATAGATTCGATTGACCAAGCTGTTGGTCTCGTCGATATGCAAGTGGCCGAACTTCTGAATACCCAATTTGCTCGTGGATCGGACCAAGAAATTGATCTCTTACGGATGGCGTCCATTCAAGCGAGCGAGCAGAACCCCAAGAACCAAAGCAACTTGGCTAGGTATAAGATGACGAGGTCGTGGTTTTGTATTATCACATCTGAGTATGCGTTGAGGCAACTTGGCAAAACCGTAAAACCATCCTACTACGAGGAGTTATGGTCCAAAGGTCGCATGCTTGGAGATGACGGGTTGATGGGGATTGCATTCGAGAATTACATGCATACGATGACAAGGGATGGAAAGAAGATCGAGTTGCACGTAAGGACATACGACCGAAAAAAACGAACCAGCATACAGTGCGCGCCGAAATTATAGCTGCACCTGAAAATTATGCTGCGGTGGAGCTCAAAGCCAAGTCGCATCGCAACGAAGGAAGAGATGCAGCTAAATCAATCATGCAGCAACTAACGAGTGTCGCCTATTGGTATCTCTTGAATCGTTGTTTGGTAACCAACGACATTATTGCCAGGGTGGGGAACATAGCGTGGTTGGCTGGATCCAAACAAACAACAGACAAGTGATAAATTTCGACTTGCCACCCTTGTGTTGCCAACACAAGCAGCTTGCATGGCGAGCAATTTCAGCAATCTGCATGTATGGTGTAACGGTCTAACAGCGTGTATTCCACAGGTATGGTTCTGAGTTTAATTCCCGCGTCGCCCTTACTTTTCCAACAGGCTTCACTTTCTGCATGGAACTTGCTTCTGCTGTATGCCGTTGGTAGACTTGGTCTTCTTCTCTGCTTCGGTATCTTTCTGGATTTGGAAAGAATGCACACCCAAACGTGGAACGCGTAGTAGCTTCAAAAGTTGGCGTTGGTGCAGACCTGCGAGTACATGTAGCGCTACTACTCTTGGGTCATATCATTATCAGGAGAACTCCAGGATGCCATTATCTTCGGAGGTGTTGTTTGGAATCGCTCTCTGACTGTTCGTGCCCACAGTACTTTAGCCAAGTCGTATAATACTACTTTTTGTTGTTTTTTTTTTTATCTTATTATGTAATTTAATAGGAATATAAAATTTTTATTTATTATTAAAATAATTAATAAACAATTGGAGAAAGTAGGATTTGAACCTACGTAGAAAATTTTCATTTTATCTTTTGGTTTAATTAAACAAAAAGATGATTTAGAAAACAGTAGTAGTACATGTAACTCTTTCGCTGTGGCACGTCTGATTTAGCCCACCATCATGGCCAAAGACGGAGGTTGCTATCATCCAAGGCGCTGTGCGCAACAATAATTATATTCCCTACCATTATGTGACGATTTTAACCACCTCGTCCACGGTTATGTGCCAACTCGACGCCGTTTACTCGCATGGTTATTCCATTCTTTCCAGTCAGATATCTGGGGGCCAGCTTCATCAGTGAGCTGCTTTCGAACTCGGAAAGCCCGCTTGGACTCATCAACCACGATCACTCTAGATTGGGAACGCTGATTTTCATTGTCAGAATGAATGCTTTGGTACACTTCTCGGGGCACCGATACCATCACACTGCGCAGCAAAGGGATAAGCTCTCGGAAATGTGCTCGGTCTTCCAAATTTACCAGTGTTAGCGCGTTCCTAGGAACCTTGCCGCCACGCCCAGTGCGACCGATGAGGTGAACATAATCTGTAAGTTTGTTGGGAAAATCATAGACCACCACGTTCTGAACGTGCAGCAGGTCCATTCCACGGCTCAGCACATTCGTCGAGACGAGAACAGGAATCTCCATATTTATAAACGCCTCCAGCAAGGTGAGCCTTTCCTGCTGCGATTTATCAGCGTGGATTGCTGCTGCGCCGATTCCACAGCGTTTTTCAATCGCTTCGGCCAGCATAGAGGAGCCCTTTTTCGACCGGACGAACACGAGCTACAATCACAACGACAGCAAAAAAAAAACAATCAGTCGATTCGAGCGATTCCCTACACGATCACATGCAGCTTACGCACCGTTGATTCCTCACCCTTCCCTTTAAGGAAGGTAAAGAGCTCGTTCTTTTTTGCTTTGTCTTCCACCCACCGAACCTGTTGTTGAACAAGTGGGTTTAACGAAAACTGTGTCCTTTCCCTAGCCGTGCGGCCATTGCCACCAACGTTAACGCGAATGTATGCTTGTTCAGTTTGGCTCTTCAGAATTTGCTGCACCAAGCCTTGGACCTCATCCGAAACTGTAGCGCTGAAGAACAGCAGTTGAACGTTTTTCGCTAATGTCACCAACAAGGCCACAATTTGGGAAATCTGTGGACGAAAGCCAACGTCCAACATCATATCCACTTCATCAACAACGCATGTGCGAATAGCCTCCAGGATCGTATCACCACCGCCGTAGTTCGTAAAGATATCCAGGAAGCGGCCCGGAGTAGCCACAATAAGCTGAACGCCATTCTGAAGCCGACAACGCTGAGACGGTACAGGAAACCCTCCCACCAACAGCGCTGTCTTCATGTTCGCAATCCCCCGCATCAATAGTTTCGCCACCGACTCAATCTGAATCGCTAGTTCTCGAATGGGGGCCAGCACCAACGCCAGAACTTTTTTTTCGAGCTCTGCTTCGCGTCCAAGTAAAATCTGCGCAATCGCTGGAATCAAATACGACGCCGTCTTCCCCGTACCGGTCGGTGCACTCACAAGAACCTACAAAAACAATTAACGTTATCTATCTCATCAACCCTCCCGTCCAAAAAATGTTTTTTTGAAAAATGTTTTTCAAGCTACGTACGTGATGCCCCTGCAGCACACAAGGAATGGTCTGCATCTGCACTGACGTAGGTCTCTCAAAGCCGTTACCCACAAGGTTAGCCACTAATTCCACGGGCAACTGGACGCCATTCTGCTCTTGAGCGAAGTCTACGAATGGAATTGGCCAATCATGTGGATTGTCACCAGTCTCAGCTGCTGACCCGGCGGAGAGTTCGATCCCCAACTTGCTCCGGAGTTGTTCCGCTCGTTTCACTGTTTCCTCATCTTGCAGCTGAGAGTTTTGCGTCGACTGGGGCTGCCCTTGCCTCGATATGCAAATGTTGCGATGCTCAAGACTGCAAACGTCTTCGTCCGTGGCGTCGCACACGTACTCGCCATATCGACCGCAGATCTAGTAATTAAAATAAGGTTAAAATATTGTCACTTGTAAAGAGGAGTACTTCGTTTTCGTTGCAGGACGCTTACCACGCACGCAGGCTCGCCCGGTTGGGGCTGGCGCTGGGCAGTGCTGCGCTCCACTACAGGCGCGTCAGCCATTTTTGCTCGATTGAAATTTACAATAGTGAAGTAGCTGTAGCGATTAGTGTGGTCCACCGCATTGTTACTTCCTGGTCATGCATGCAGCATGCTGTCTTCGAAAGTAGCGGGTGTACTAAGGTTGATAAGGGCGACGAAGACTCGGTCTCGTGGTTTTATTTTTTTATCAATTATGGTGCGATGACTCGAGTCCTTGAGAGAAGAGGGAGCGAGACAACACGGAAGACAAGACAGGCAATAGGTTAATTAGGAAGGCATGAGAGGCGGAGCTGACAGGTCAGCCCACCCCCTGCTCCTCCACCTGCCCTATTAGCCTGCGCTGCGCTGCGAAGACGACGCTTAGTCCAGAGCCTTCTTGGCGGCGCGGGCCTTGGCACGGCACTCGGAGTCCAGCAGGTCGCAGTCCGACTCGGCCCACGGGAAGGGCTTGGTGCGCATCTTGAGGTACGGGTAGGCGGGCGTGTCCTTCTCGTGGTGCTCGTGGCTCAGGTGGTCGCCGATGGCGTACACCGTGTACACGGCCGTCAGGGCGATCATGCCCTTGGAGATGGTGGTCCATCGGTGCATTTGCTCTGTCAAGGGGCAATAGTAGACGAGGTGGTAAGTCTCCTGGTGTAACTGACCATAGGGGGGCGGACTCACCCTTGGCCTCGTGCTCGGTGGCGCTCGACATGTTGCGGGCGCCAGCGCGGAGCGACTGGGTCATGAGGCGCGATCCCTTGTTAAGAAGCGACTGCGGGCGGCATCGGGGTACGACAAGGCGGGGGTTAGCTCATTGGTTCGTTGCTGTGCTGTGCTGTGCTGTGTGTCGTCTGTCTGGTCTGTAGCGCGCTTCCGGCGGTGCAGGGCTCACCATTGTATTGGAGCGACGTGCTGGCGGCGAGGCGATACAAGAACTGAGCGGCCGAGGGGGGCTTTGAAACGAGCGGCCACGAAGGAAGGTCACTTTTCTATGGCACGATTCCTACGGTATAGCATGATAATCCTGTCGTATAGAATCTATCTTCTTTTCTATGCGGCAAGCGCTTTCATTGGTCGAAAAGAATTGTTACTTCACGCTTCAACGACAGCAACCTATCGCTGAAGGTCACCCGATTCAGTAGTTTAGATGCCCATTCGCTTCAGGGACGGGCGTCGCTGGTTCGATTCGGGCTCGGCTGGCATGTCGCCGAGCGGGTCGATGGGTCCAGTGAGTATGCGGCCATCGCGAGACTGCACGGGGAGGGAGAACAGCATCAGTAGTCACAATACATGCACAGACGGCAGTGAGAGGCAGTGAGGTCTACGTTACCTTGACAGCGGGACTCTGTCGGCGACCCAGCGGTGGGTACATTTGCGCTCGAGTGTAGGCGGATTCGGGGCGCGAGAAGGACGAGATCTGCAGTAGCGAAGCGTCAGCACCTCAAGTGTTTTGAGTGTAGTTGAAGTTGAAGTCGTGCACAACGTGACGTACACTGTCGGCGTATTTGTCGTTCGGCTGAGTCTGTTCCGGCTGATCGGCGATCTTGCGGATGATGCCTTTGGCGATCAGATCTGATTTCAAACTCTTGCTGCAGCCTCGGGCTAGAGCAAATGAACGCGTTAGACGAGCAACTCGAGAGAGGCGAAGCGTGCTGTACAGAAGAAGTACCTGAGAAGAAGGGCCAAATGGCCTCGGAAATGCTGGCGTAGTCCACCGGTCTCCTTCCTTCTGCGTCGACCATTTTGGGGTCGGCTTGATTGGCCAGCAAAATGTGCACGACCTTGCCGTGCTCTTGAAACGAAGCCGCATGCAGAGCCGTCCAGCCCGTACCTGCCAAAGATGCGAGAAGGTTGTTAGCAATATATATTGAAGCGTAAGTTCGCAGACGCTTCAGGGCCATGTACCTTCGTTCCTAGCTCCAACATCAGCGCCTTTGTCGAGCAAGTACGAGACCATCGTGTCGTTTCCCCACAGAGCTGCAGCGCACAGTGGCGTCGTTCCGTCTAATGGCACATGAAAACAACGTTAGCATCGACCACGATCAGCTTGTATCTACGAAGTCAACAACCTTTTCCTGGTGTGTCAATGTGAACTCCACTATCTAGCAAAAATTCCACCTAGCGTAAACGTAAATCAGTTAGCAAACAATTACAACAGAATACACCGCGCCTAAGTGAAATCGTACCATAGCTCGGGATCCATTAGCTGCGGCCTCTGCCAGGTCGATGTGCGAACGAATCACTCCTTCCTGGGCTTGTTGGTCATCCATGGCGGTGCTCGAGTCGCGGCTTCGCTTGAAGGGAACACCGACAGGATCTTCTAAAATAACAAGTAAAGCGCCGTGGTAGTTTTTTGGAAACGGATTAGCGACGCTTCGGTGCGCCGATCGGATAGCGCTCAAGAAAGACAAAGCAGCATCAGAGCCGGTGGTGCCAATAGATAGATCATTAAATGCACCAGCCTCGCGAGACTCGAAGGCGGCTACGATGCCGTCAAATTTTCTAGGCACTTGGCAATGGACACGCGATAGACATTGGTACCATGCATCGTCGTCTTGCGCCTCGACGAACTGTGGAGGTGGCGCTCCACGAAGCTTGGATCGACGATCAGATTACCCGCGACATCGAGCGAGATCTCAGTCCCCACATGTTGGTAGAGTCCCCACTGTCGCCAAAGCGAATGACACAAACGGTTAGTTTAAGTGCTTCATTTAATACAACAGAAACTCGAACGTACAAATTTCGGCCACCCCGGCACGATATCGCCGTCCATGACAACACGGTAGCTCGTAGGCACACACCTATCGTAGTGCTGACGAAAGCTTGGGTTTCCAACGCGTGGCCCGCCAAAGTTGTACATGTTGACTTTGATGCTGAAATTCACCGCCAGATCATAGGCAGCTAAGACTGCCAATGCACCACCCATGCTGTGACCTGTTATATACACCGACACGCCAGGGTTTTCGTCTAGGATGAGCCGTGTTACTTCCTTGAGCTGGTCTCGGATCGACTCGTAAGCAATCCAAAATCCTACAACCACAAAAGCATTAGACGAGCAGCTCATCCAAGGATCGACAAAAAGCTATCACAAGTGCAGTTACCTCGGTGCACCCGCGGCAGAGCCATGTTAAGCAATGGGATTTTCGCTGCTACGTCCTCCACTTTTTCGAGACACGTCCTTCTCCAGCGAAGCCCTCGGGATTTTATCCACAGTACATGCTGGTCGGCGCGAAGATTACTCCTCCAATTTTCCTTACTGGTCGTCCCTCGGAACGAAATCACTAGGCGCCGGTGATCTTCTTGGCTCCACGCAACAACCGCATGAGTATCTGTGAGGTTGCTTCTAAGATGAGTGATAAGCTCAAATCCATATCGCTCTAGGGTCAGCTCCCCATACCCAGAGGGCGATGGACAACCAGGGGGATCGAAGTAAGCCTGGTATGCCAACTCCAACAACCATCCAGATGTCTCAACGCAGAACAAATTCGATTCGGGTGTGAGGAAACCATAAGAATCTACGCGTGGCTTCTCATCAACGTTGAAAGCTGTTGACACCAGTAAACCGGTGCTATCGCCCGCTAGTGGTGGTAGGTGAACAAACATCACTAGATACACGTACACCGACAAAAAGAGAAACTTGCCCAGAGACGGATGTCCAGTGTGCATTTTCGCAAATGTGTGCACTGCGTCTTGGATGAAGGCATCATAACCAGCGAAATACCATGTCTTGGTGAGGTAAAATATCTGAACAGCCGACAGCACGAACACGTAGACGAAAATAAGAAGCGTCTCGAGCACTAGGAATCGGTAGGATAGTTGCTTGAAGCGAGTCGCCATGTACGGAAGTGCCTTTAGATGCCGCCCTGATCGAGCGCCTACTGTCATGATCCACACGAGCCACGCCAATATTAACCCTGTACGAATAAATCCGAGCAGAACGTAAAGCTCTTCGTGGTGAAAATCATGCGCGGATGATGCTACTTCAGCTCCGAAAAACAGTTTGGGCATTTGCAACACAGTCATACCGGTGTCTACGGCAAAAAGCAGCAAACCGAACATCAACTTCGGGGCAAATGCGCATCTTCGAGACGAGAAATCGCCACTGTGCTGGTCCATGAGATTCAACCAGAACACGTAGAAAAAAGCTTCCGCAAGTGACTGGCACGTGATCGAAACAAACCGCGTACGCATACTCACGGAAGTATACATCTCCGATACAGCATACACGGGGTTCTGCCAAAGTACAAGGACAACACCAACTCCCAGCAACCACTTTTGTACGGAGAGTACTTGATTCCACGAACCTCCATGAAAGTTCAGAACCGAAATGAACCAGCACGGAAGCGCCAGAATGGACGACAGAACCATCACTCCACGCACAACCACCTCGCCCACGTGTATAGCTGGCTTTCTGTCGTAGCAAAGGAAAATAAGTTAGCAGACAACGATAGGGGAAATACGCAATTCATAAAAATACAGATCCCGTACGTGTAAGCGAATTGATAGACAACGTCGTTACCGAATACGTTTGGATACATGCCTCTGAAGGTCAAGATAGCGAAGTAGGCATCATATCCACTTCCACCCTGCAACGCAGATCATTTAAAAAAAAATCAGCGATATTATCACCAGGATGCATACCAAACAGAAAGATTCCTTCCGCTCTTACCAGTCGATCAACATCTTGCGTTATCTCGAGCAGCCTCACGATCTCACAAGGCTCACCTGTATGACACTCCACCCAGACACTTCGATTGTGCTCGTCCATGACGAGATCTTTCGCAACTGGAGTCACATCGTGATCAATGCCATATAACCTGGCATCGTAGGTCAAGACATACCCCGCCTCTTGGTCCACTTCCCCATCCTCAATCTCGGATACCTCCGAACCTTCATCATCTAAATTGCTCTTCACCCTGGTTGCATCTCGATCCATTTTCCACGCAGTGCCCACACGTTCCAGTTCCTGGTAAGTATTGCTCTCCACGAGCGACGACAGCAATGCTTCCGACGTTGAAGTGTTCACCTGCTCTCGAACATCGAGCTTGATCTCAACGGAACCGGCGTATCTCGACACATTGGCCACATACGCCGCCCACTGAGCGATGTTCCTGGTCGTATCCACCTCAATACACGGCTCTCTTCTCATTTGGCCTGGCTTACACAGTCCTCCAGGCAGCTCCACCGCCTAAAAGCCGATGTTGAAGTTGCACAAAATGTACACAAAGTTAGCACCGAATCAGAATAGTCATCAGATAACAAATCTGATTCTACACTAAATTGCCCACCGTTTCCATGTAACCTTTGCTCTGTAGATACGGCAGAGCCATCGCCAATAGGAAGGCCAGGTACGTGACCCAGAGTACCGCTGTAGCGGCTCGGGACGACAAGGTCTCGAGTCGAATCTGCGGCTCGAACAGATGTCTCCGTTTCTGATTCTGGGTCGAGTCGGTGGCAGTAGTCTCTACCCCTAATAGAGGCGCGGTGGACGACGCGTTCGGCAGACGCGAGTGCATCTCGTACGAGTCGCGGAAGAGCTCGGAGGACGCGTAGCCCGTGGACTGGAACAGCAGCGGGCGATACACGCGGTCCTCCTCTGCGTCTCCGCCGCCCAGAGACGCCCCCGCGGCGCCGCGCTGCCAGTCGGAAGGCCGCATCTTGGGATACGCGAGTGAGTTAACACGACTTTTGACCAATGACAAGTGGGTTGCGATCTTGTCGTCCATCGAAATTTATGTATTGCCACATCAAGTTGAAGTTGCCTTCAACTA
>JAIKVD010000164.1:0-28493 GCA_024679075.1 Phytophthora uliginosa | reverse complement strand
CTTGCCCTCGATCAGGTGCTGGCGCAGCGCGCGCAGCGCCGCCAACGGCGACGACGCGTCCGCCATACTTGGCTGTCTGTCTGTCTGGACGGAGTGATGGTCGCCGCTGTCCAGAGGGGATGATGGCGTGGTACACACTGATAGGTGTGGCTAACACCATCAACTAAGTGCGATACCGGTACCGGTATACTTTTTGTGCAATCTGCAGCAACATGGCGGAGGTGACGCCGCACGTGCTGCTGTACTTCGACGTGAACAAGGTGCAGTATGCAGTACTTCAGTATCGCTAGTCGTATGTATTATCATGTACTGAAGGAATGTTATACGGTATTGACAGACGATGATCATGCACGACCCGGTACAGGGCAAGACGCTGCCTCATATACTTAACGACTTGCTGACGGAACGGGCCTTTGGGCGGGTGGTGGACGCCTCCGACGGAGACACCACGTGGGTCTGGGATGGAGAGAAGGCACTGCACGCAGCGTCGGAGATGAGGGCGGGGACGGACAGTCGCGTGTCGTACGGGTCGTTTCTGAGGGCCAAGGTGGGTGGGTGGGTGAACTGGGTGTTTGGGGGCGACCCTGTCAGCGGTTGGTGAAACTGAGGGGGTGACACTCTTGTGCCTGCAGTTCCCTTTGTCCAAGGACCCTCAGGTTGCCAAGTACAATAAGCGCATGAGAAAGGTGCTGCGTCAAGATTTCACGACGAACGGAAACCCCGGCGAGGGACTGGCAAGTGAACACGAAGAATTGCTGCAACACCTGCTGCTGCCTGATACGGCGGCGAGCGAGACGCAGCTGGAAAACGTTGGGCTACATGAATCGCCCTACTGCTTCATTGTGCCGGCGTTCTTCAGGTTGATGGAGTACTTGCAGAAGAACGAGGTGAAGTACAACCTCATTTTCCGGACGTTTGGTGACGACCTCCACCGCGTGGCGCAAGAGTTCAATTCTTTTTGTGAGGGGCGGCATCCGTGTTTCCCACTGGAAAAGCCTATGGATGGATCGGACGGAGGAATTGACCGCCGGATTCATCTTCATGGAATGCCATGTGGGGAGATGCCGAGGTTTGGGACGTTCTTGCGAGCGGAAGGCACCACGGCGCTTGTTATGGGCACCTTCAAGCAGCCCAAAGCTGCCGACGACGCGGATCCTTTGGCGTTTTATGCTCCTCAGGCGGATGAAATTTATATTGTGCAAGAGTTGTCCAACATTCACAACCTCCTAACTCGCCGCTGGCGTGACTCGCAGGCGGCACTGGCGCTGCGCGACTTCTATCCGCATTGGTTTCGCAATAAGGAAGATGCCACAGCCGGAAAGCTGTTGGCTCTGGACCCAACTGACGACGATGAAGGCATCCACGCCATGTTCTTTGATGACAATATCCTAGCGCACGACGCGCACATTGTCGACGCACGGTTTGCACACAACAACTCTCCTCTGGGCTTCGAGGAAACGCGGGAGCTGTTTTTGATGCGCGTGGAACCTGTTGACGTTATACAGAGCGATAGATACTTTATTCGTCGCTTTGATACTTCTCTGAAGCGATGGAGAGAGAAGCAGCAGTAGTGATGCAGTCTTAAGCATTGAGTGAGAGCCAAAACTGCTGGCCACAATGACGATATAGAAATTTGCAATTGTGGAGAAGGCAACACAAACCTTATTATTCTCATGCATGAAGTGATTTTTATGAAAGGAGAAATAAATGAGCTCACATAGTCTGTAAAGGTGTCAATCACCAGTCATTCATGTTCACGAGTATCCGAAGCGAAAAGATCAAAACGACATTCCAGGGATGTGACGTCGCGAACACAGAACCTCAAAGCGTCGTTTAACTTCGCTGCTGGAGGACGATATATTTTACCGATCTCATGGAATTCTGGCTAAATGAAGTCCATCGCGAACACAACCTTAGTTTTGACACGGGAATCGCTAGATTCACTCCGTAAACTGTATCTATTTGTAGCAATTACCGAGTGGGCTGGTCGGTGTGGATTGACTCAGCAAAGCTGTGGACTATCCCACGATCCTGTGGATTATCTCACGATACTGTGGTCTATAGTACTCTGTAGTGAAAGGGTTAAATCGATCTCTGTGGATTGACTCAGCACTCCTGTGGATTTTTTCCGCGGCCTCGCCATATCGTAGGTACTGTACGTATGACATGCTAAAAACATGATTTGCTGTTGGGTGTTTTTTGTGTTGCCGTTGCTGTTGATGTACTATACCGGTACGTGCCACGCACGGTACCACAGCTGTACAGCTCATAGCAAACTGTACCTAGGATACAGTACAGTGATAGCACTTTTCAATTCACTTCGGACCCAACAACTCAACAGCCACGTCGCGTCAAAAGTTCTCTAGCAAACACGATGAACAAGTGCATGATACTACTTGTACTCATGATGGCGCTCTTCGCCCCTCTTGCTCTCTCAGTACCTGCAGCTGATTTCGAAATCCCCTCATCGAGTTTACTCGACCAGGCGAGAGCCACGGGGTCCAGACGGGCATCGCCGCCAAGCCATCGCTCCGAGGTCTCAAAACGACGAATGATACACCCAACGAAGAAAGAGGCATGTCGCAACTTGCCGAAAAGATGAAGGTGTGGGCCAAGTCGAAGCCTGGCGAAAAGGTTCGGGCATGGGTGCAGAAGAGAAGAAACGTGAAGGCTGAGAAGCGCGCGAGTCTGATCAAGTCCCTGGCCGCGAAGAACTTCGACAACTTCGATGCGATCTATCGAAACAAGATCACACCTGACGAGTACTGCAGTGCGCTGGGTTTCGATTACCGACTTCGTTTCGCTCGTCGTGGAGTAAATGACTTCTCCTACAGCAAAGTCCCGGCCTACGAAAGTGGGACGGTTACGAAAAATTCTACTACCGTCGTCACTCCACGAGTACAACGCCGTAGTGAGCAAGAGACCCTCCTCCCGCCACTTGGAATTGGAGCAAGTAGTGCTCGCGATCTGGAATGCGCGGCATTCTGGGTGTTGCTTTTGCCTTAAAAACAAGCAGGTTGAAGCTAATGACGTTTAAAAAAAATGTTCTTTGTTGCTCCAGCCACCCATGCAGCACCCAAGCTGTCTTAGAACGCCAATTCGGTTACTTCTTTGGCGTATCACCAAGTTTAGCGATTGAAGCTTTTTTTATCCGTCACTGTATTGTGAATTCCGGCTAAATTTAGAAACCCCGAGCGGTTCGCTGAATCGCCCACATACAATTCCCAAGTCATTAGCTGAATCGCCCGAGCCAGGCCATCAAGTCAAAGGAAAGTGGCAAACACTCGAGCATCACAGCCACTAGCAGAGCAGGTGTATGGGGTGCAGAAGCAAATCAAAAGCTCCCTAGGGAACGAGACTGTTCGAGGGAGTAGGATCCCTGATGACCAACTGAAATGCGACTCCAGCTCTTGTTCAAACGATTCCACGACGATGCACATAGAGACCTCGGAGCTTCTGCTGCGGTCGGCTCGCGTAAGTCTTCCATGTCACCAACTTTGACTAACGTGCGTTATAGTACGTACTTGGTCTGTGGGGCTTAAAAACAGTGTCACGAGCGTGCCGATGAACGATGAACGGTGCCAAATTTTAGGATGGATCGAGGAAGTCTTGGTCGTGGCGTTTTCTTGAAGAAAAAGTCGCAGTAAACCCAGGCTGTAGATCTGCCACAACATTCGTACGCGGCTTGTTTTGTTTCCGTTTAGAGAAGCTCTCCCACATTCGGCATCGCTGACACACCGTTGAACAGTCTTACAGTCGACTTCGGGCACGTTTGCTTGATGATCGTTCGCTCAGCTGACACGGCTTGCGTAGCTCCCTCCATACTCTGATGAAGAAGTTGTGGTCGGAGTTCGGAATGACGAGGTTCGTGCTGATACCTCCTTCACCCAAGTTCTGCATCGAGGCCAAATTGATCGAGCGAAACATTCGTTAGCATTGAGAGGAGCCGTTACCGCCATGTCGCCTCTTCCCGGGTTCACGCTAATTGTGCTGAGGTCGGATCGTTTGAGTATGCGGCAGTAGCATGCGCTCCTTCTTCTCCAAGCGCAATGCCGGGACCCAGTCACGCAAGCGCAAGCAGGTCGAGGAGGAGGTCTCCGCCGACGGAGTTCCAGTGGTCTTCAAAGGCGACGACAGTCTAGTCCAGTTGCACGCGGAGACTGCCGAGCTACTGCGACTCGTCAAGACGCAACCAAAGCCGTCGAAGAAGAGCTCCAAGCTCACTACTACCAACGTGACTCCAAAGGGGGCCAAAGCACGACTGACCATCGAAGTTCTGGACGACAGCGACGACGATGACGAAGAGTCCCAAAGTACCGAAGATCAAGCTACCAAGTCACCCAGCCACGAGCAGGTAGAACCACTTGCACCCGTTGATCCATCGGCTTTCGACGCCGAGGAGACTCGCATTCGACAGGGCAAAGACACCTTCTACCCGGATTTGAGGCCGTCGAAGCCCGGAGTCGAGTGGCAGAAGAACGCGTTGCAACGAGAGCAAAATCGGCAGGAGGATATCCACAATCGCGAGCGTCTGAGAGCCGAGCAGGCGATGCGCAAGAAACAGCGGAAGCGTGAGCAGACACTAGAGAACCGACTTGAGACCAGCGCCGTCTTGATCCAAGCGCATTCCAGGGGATTTCTGTGTCGTCGGCGACGGTGGGAAGAGAAGCAAGCCACTGCACGTGCTGATACCGCTCCAGCAGCTAAATTTGAGACTGAGTGTGATGGTGATCAGTGGCATGAGGTGCGCGATGTCGAGCGTGGAGAGGTCTGGTACTATAATGCCACAACAGGAGTCAGTCAGTGGGAACCGCCTCCAGGACAGGCATTTACACCAGCAACTACACTGCAAAATCGCTCACTACCGGAGCTTCCTGCCTTGAACACGAGAGGTAGTTTGAAGGCACGAACTAACCAGCAGCGATCCTCATCGGCGCTAGAATCGTTGCCGCCTCTGTCACCTGCATGCTTCTCGGCCAGATCGACGTCTAGCGATCAGCAGGAGCAACAACACCAGCAGTCAGGAGCACGTCGATCGAGCGAAGCAAACGCGAACAAAAGATCCGTCAGATCACCGCGAAGCCTGCCGTCACTGCAGCCCGAGGGCATCACGTCGTCGCCAAATCCGTGGGAGTGCGACTCGGTGCTCCCATCGGAGCGTAGTCTTTCCAGCGAGCAGACTCAAGATGCTGGCGGCTACGCGGACAGCGAAGCAGGCGACTCGTTCTTTGAGCGACGACGGTCTCTGCCTCTTGAGTTTGAAGACCGTGACGATGACCAGCTCGCCCCGTTGGCTTCTGAAGACGCGAACAGCGACTGGCAGACCAACGACACACTCTTCCGCGCTGACGGCACCAAGAACAGTAAACTACGGGATACGATCCGCAGCGCGTTGCACGTGTCCAAGTTCGACTCGATATCGTCGCTCATCGCATCCAACGTTGTTCTGCGTCGGAAATCTGTTCCCGGTAAGGCCTCACGCTACCAGAATGGCCCAGTACCAGGCAGTCGGCGTCGAGAAATCGTGTTAGGTAAGCGCGAAGAACCGGTGCTTGTAGCTGTGTTAGCGCGTGATCGAGACAAGCGCTCCGAGCGTTCAAAAGCCGATGAAGCGAATCCTGAATCGCCGACACGGCATTCCAGTATCCGAAGCAAAGCGAAGACGGCGAGTCGAGCTGGGAGACCTCCGCACATCCGCGACTTGGCAGATCCTGGCTTTCACGAAGATACATCGCGTGCGAGTCCAACTGCCAGAAGAAAAAGGTATCAGCAGCAAGAGAATGAAGCGGATACCATCGATCCGGACGACCCCGAGACGAAAGAGGCGGCGCGGCGGGAAGCAGTGAGGGTTTGTTTCAACTGCTGGAGTGCGAGCAATGGACGCCACTGCGACTTGCATCAAGACCCGAGGGACGCGACGAGAAAAGTTCGCGCTACTGAGAGCGCGCTCATGTGCGCCAACTGGGAGCTGGATCAACTGCGTCGAAAGTACCGAGCTGAGGAGATCCAGGAAATCTTCATGAAGCAGCGGGCATCGCTCCGGTATGATCGAAAACTCAAGCAGTACGTCACGGTCATCGAGTGCCGACATCCGATCTACCGCGCGTTGGAGCAGCTCTCCTCCGCTTGGAACAAGACGATGCGTCGTAAACTCCACACGCGCTCTTGGTTTCGCTCGTTCCTCGAGCAGATCCGAACAGATCGTTTGCCGAGAATGCTTGGAGGGGGAAAGGAGACAAGTCGACCGCCGTCGCTCTTCAAACTCAAAAACACGCTTCAAAACGCTCGGTGGGTCTCCAAGTACTCAGAGAGCGTATGTGAGTTCCACCCCAAAGCCCCAGTGACTACCAAGGACCGCACCGGTCAACACCCCGTTCCTCTGCGCGACGTCATCATGATTATCCCAGCTCGTCCACAACTCCGCAACTGGATCCTCGTGACGGAGTACACCAAACCTGTAGCACTCTACAAGCCTCGGGTTTATGAGCTGCCACCGCCTCGCTGCGTGCCGATGCCAGTACCCAGCTTCTTGGAGCGATTGCCACTACCTGTTCCAAACATTCACATTGATGCCGGTCACAGCGCAAGTTGGCTCGAGAGACTATCAGCACGAATGGCCATCTCGGCGGTGCAAAAGGCAGCACTGCAGATCGGCGCGTGCAGCCCACCGCAGGGCTCGACCGACGCGAGACGAACGAAACATGTTCGACCACTTGTCGTGCTCTTTGCCACCTTCTCGCGCAAGCCAACACCAGGCAACATGGCAGTGGGTGGGCTGTCCGCCGAGCTGCTGATCCACATGCTGGTGACCACGTACATCCCTGCACAATTCGGCAACTTCGTAGTCTTCGACAGACGCGCAGTCGCACCAGCACCTTCACGCGATGAGACGGCAACGTTTGCCTGCCTCATCGTTGACCCCACTACACCTGAATACGTCTTCCGTGCCTTGGAACATGCTCTCAACGTACGAAGACCGCCGTGCATTGTCGTAGCAGCCCGAGTGCATATCATCTCTTCAACAGACAATGAAGATACTAAGCGCGAGATGATGTTACTCGACGCGCGCAGGTTCCCGTTGAACCGCCCTGAGCAGACCGGTGAAGAGGAGGCAAATGGCTTTCGGACTTTCTGGCTCGTTGACCCATTCGCAGTCCTTGACTTCGTCCCTGGAGTGCAAGTCGCTCCGTCGAGCGGCGTCTTGGCACCAAACATGGCATCACTCAACGCTACGGTGACCACGCGAGTGGATCGCACATACCCGTTCTGTGTGCCTACGACACGCGAAAACACGCCGGTCGAGTTCATTCATCTGCTCTGGATTGGCCAGTCCAGCCGAAATCAGCCTCAGGCTTTCACGACGCTAGGGCGACAGCAACCC
Source organism: Phytophthora uliginosa (assembly GCA_024679075.1). NCBI lineage: Eukaryota > Oomycota > Peronosporomycetes > Peronosporales > Peronosporaceae > Phytophthora > Phytophthora uliginosa. Next base: position 21,112 of record JAIKVD010000164.1, on the reverse strand, counting down.
GGCGACTTCATGAAGAACTCGAATCCCGATGGCGCCCTTGGACTTTGTTCGAGTGTCGTGTACCGCAGCTGGGCGTACATGCAAAACAGTCCATACGACGAGTTCGTCACCGAGGACGGCGTGGCCTATTGGTACGATCGCAACACTGGTGACACGTTTTGGACGCGGCCCATACTGCCGACGGAGAAGTTTCGCGGCAAAGACGGCGAGATTGACGGGGTTATCACGACAGGAGAAGGTGAAGTCGCCACGCTTGGAGTCGGTCTTGGGGCTGGCGCAGCAGACGCTGATGCTGCGAAAGACGGCGGAGCTGCGAGGTACTCGCAACAAAATCTTCGGAAGTACATGACCAAGAAAATGGAGCCCCCGGAAGACAAGGAGCGCCGCGTGAAACTTGTGACGGCCAGCGCCAAGAAACACGACATCGTCGTGGATCTTACGTCTGATAGTCCCTTGGGTCCAGTTTCGGCCAGCAAGGGAGAGCTCACGCGCATTCAGGTTCCTCAACTGTCCTTGAAGCGCCAACAACAGCGAAGTAGTATTGCTGGCAGCAGGGCGTCGTCGGCGAGTTCAACAAAGTCGCGAGTGCAGATTGCTGGGGTATCGACAAATGAGACTCTCGAATCTGATGAAGCTGTCCTCCCGCCACTTGATTCCAGCACTAAGCAGATGATCGACAGCATCACACAAGCCTTGGGGTCAGCTCTTCCGGCCGCAAAAGGCGCTAGTGTCGACATGTTGCAACTTGGCATCGGTCTTGGTATGGGTCTTGGCATGCGCGTTCAACAGCAAAGTACGTCTCCGACACGGTCAGCTATGGGTCAAGGAGTACCAGCCACGAAGTCGGAGTTGGCTCGAAAACTCCAACCAAGCAATGGTTCTCATGGCTTGGACGAGCAGGATGAAGAGAAGGAGGACGACGAAGAAGAAAATGAAGCTCCGACTTCTTCTAGATCGGAGACCAGCTCGGTTGGTACGTCTTTGCTTTCTTCGAGGAGTGGGTATTCTGTAGCCCCGTCAGTGGATATCTCGCCAACTCCAGATGATGTCGAGCTCAGCGGAGGAGGGCCACATGTCGGGAAAAAGGCCCCGGGGTATCAGACCCACCCTCCGCCAGGGGAGGGTACGTCATGGGTCCGCAAGCCTGTTGACGCCTCCGGCGAGAGCCAAACTGCAGTGGAAGGCTTCGGAGGGGCGTTGCATCAACGAGTTGCATGCCTCCCGAAAGACTTCGTCGCTGCAGTGACCAGCACCAAGACTTGCAAGATGCAGGCCAACTATTTACCGGTCATCAAGAACATGAACCAACCTAGAAGTGTCGGAATCGTCAGACCTCGAGGTGCACTGGAGGAATGGCTGACAGTCGGGTACTCGCCTTGGACAGCAGGCCGCGCAATCTTCGGGACGCAGTTCATCGAGGACCTTATGCTTCGTCCGGAGCTCGTTCAGAATGCCGCAGATACCGCAGCACCTGCAGCAGGTGCAACAGCTACAAAACCCACGGCCGTGCAGGTGGAGAAACGCGATACCGTATCCCAGGCGGTCAAGGAGGCGGAGCAGCTTGATAACATCTTCAGTCTCTGTCGCCACGGCAAATACGACGAGGTCGAACTGCTACTCAACAGTCCGGACTGGTCGATCGGCATTGATACCAAAGATGCCACCGGCAACACGTTACTTTCGGTCGCTTGCCAGAATAACAACAAGCGCATCGCGAAGCTCTGTCTGCGGCGCGGCGCCGATATCAACACCCAGAACCTGAATGGACAGTCGCTGTTGCACTACTGCCATGAGTACGGCTTCCACGACCTCATGGAGTACTTGATGGAGAAGGGCGCTAGGGATGATCTGCTGAACGCCGATGGGCTCACGTGTTACGAGGGTCTCACTCAGGAAGCTGTGGATGCCATCTAGTAGAGCATGAAACAAAAAGTTAATAGAGTAGTCATACTAACGCTGGTAAACGCACCGTTGAAGTGAAGTGAAGATCGTCGCCACAGAGATTGCTTCATACAGAGAGTTGCACCTCACTCGTGAAGTCTTGACTGTCTACTCACTATCCCTGCCTCGTGTATTTAGCTGTTAAAATAGTGCAGCATGTGCAAGACAACGGAGAATCCCAAATAGAAGCAGAAGATCATGAAGCCGTAGCCTTTGCCGATCTTTTGCGTTTGCTCCAGGATGCGGTTGCTCTGCCCATTCATCATGATTCCAGAGCAGTTTGCTAGTTAAGTGTGTGTCATTAGCACAGCAGTCCGGCTTTCGGAAGCAAAATCTCACCTGAGTGACGTTGGATTTCGTCTCTTGAGCGTGTTGATGGATAAGCTCGATATCATTCTGTTGCTCCATGATTTTGTCAGCAAACTGACCCATGAGGTTCGAAATCTCGGCCATTTTTGACTCCATTTTCCTGTTGATAAGCACATATTACACGCGATTAGTCAAGATACATATCCAGCTGGATATCAGCCACACAGCAATAGCGTACTTCGCATCTTCTAGGTTCTCTTGGAAGTGGCGATGCAGCATGACGTTCTCGACGCGAAAGCGACGATCTTCCTCTTCCGTAAACTCAAGTGCATCACTTTGTGAAGCAAACACCGGTGCGTGCTGAAAAAATACGCACACACCATCATCTCAGTTTAGTGCGATATCCGGAACGCTCCGACGCCAAATCAATGCGCACCTGGGCTGCTGGCATCGACTTCCGCGCTTTCGAGGTATTGCGCTGACGGATCTCCGGCTTCACTTGCTTCACTGGTGACGATACAGCGAGCGGCGACACTGCGCCATTATTGGACGGCGACATCGACGATCTCGGCGACGGAAGTACCGGAACTTTAGAGTTTTTCGGGGAGCTGACAGCAATTTCTTTCTTCTTCTTCTTCTTGGCCTCCTCTTCCCTCATTCGCACAATTTTCTGCTCCAGTGCGTCCAGCTGCAGCCTGTCGTCCTCTGGTAGCAAGCTTTCACCCCACCACCCAAGCAACGTCAGCCTACCATCGCAAAACACTAAGCAAAAAACTCACCGTGACGATAGCAGGAAAGGCTGCTGGTATCTCTTCTTCTGCATCTGCTTCGCCCCATCGGCAATAGTCTTCAGACGCTACAAACGCAACAAGAGCGAAAAACTCAGTTCAATCCTCGTCCTTCCTACCCACTCACACAACACGCACCCCGTACCTCCAACAAGTAGGCCACCACCTCTCTCTGGTACTCGCCCGCACTCGATACAACAGCTGAAAAAAATATAAAAATTAATATACATAAACAATAAAAGTTAGTCTCGCTAACCAATAAAAAAAAAATTTCTCGAGAGAGACTCACGCTGCGCCTCCACCGCCGTCTTCAGGTCGTCAATTTTGCTGCTGCAGTTCTTGATGAGCTCCACCAGGTCCTGCAAACCAGCAGCAGCGTCAATATTACTTCAAAGTCCCAACTTTTGTCAACTATCTACTACTGGCCCCCACCGCGTCCAGCTCGTCCTTGTCCGCCTCGCTCATGCGGGACCCTTTGGTCCGCACAAAACACTTGGGCAGCAGATACTTGGGCTTCACGCGCTGCAGCAGCTTCTCCAACTCCACTAAACTGCTCAACTGTAAGGTAAGGGATAAAATATTATAGTATAAAACATTAGAATTACCATAAAATAGACTACAACTTTAAATTTCGGCTGATAAAACGCAGGATTTCGACGTCTACAGACGCACCAGCTGCGCAGCGTCCACGTAGAAGGGACTGGGGCGTCTGGCGGCAGCGCGGGTCGTCGCTGGGGCCAGCTCCCGGAAGCGCGAGGTAACGTCGACCGGCATCTTGATCGCTACGTGGCGAAAGTAAAATACATGTCCAGTATTGGCTATACTATCCAATCATATGACCTGATACAATGCTGCTATCTTTGAAAGATGGCTACAGTACAAGTCGAAGTCAGCATTTTGAACTGAGGATAGTAGCGTTACTGCGACAAAGTCGCGCTTCGCACGAAGAAGCTCTGAAATTTGAGCACGATATAAGGTTAATACGCTGTGCTATATCCATACTAAGGCTTCGCGGGAGCTGAGATAGCGACTGAGAGGAGCATCTGGCGCCAGCTTTCCGAAAATGACGTTGCAGTATCATTTTGGGGCACTGGCAGAATAAGTTATTCCGCGGATCGCCATGAAATGCAAAAAAAAATTATTCAGTATATTGCAGCAATTTCAAGTACAAGATGACAACCTGTAATTGTAGTTAGTGCAAACCTGTCAACTTACGCGTTGACAACCTTCGAGACCGTCGCAGCCCCCCAGAAGCGCCTGTTCACCTTGAGAAACAACAACATTTCCAGACGAATGGGGAGGATGCGGTGGCGGTGAAGCGAGAGAACATGGCGTGCCTTGCTAAAAAGCCGCTCGACGGCATTCGAGGTAGGCGGAATGAAGCGCACACCATGGTAGACCTGGCCAGCAACGCGCTGCTTCTTGCGCGCGCGCAAGGCGCGATCAGCAAAACCAGCGCGGTCGTCGTCTTCGTCTACGCTGTCGCTGTGGCCAGAGACGGGCACCGCGAAGTCCTTCAAAAGGCGGCGCTGCTCCGCGGAGAGCTCAGCTTCCTTCCCCAGAAGTACTTGGACACAGGCGTTTTCAAACGCCGCGCTCTTCACGATCGGGGCCTCCGCGCCAAGGTACTCGACAACCGACGGGTGCCGCTCAATCAGAGCGTCGAAAATGTCACGCACGTCCAGCAGCGTCGCTCTGGAGCTTCTTAGACGCCGACATGAACTCGGGCAGGTCGTCCTGAAGCGCGACCAACTTGTTCTCGTCGTGGCGGGTTGGCATCAGCTCAGCGAGCTCGTCGTCCGACGTGTCAATAAAGTCCTTAATAGCAAAAAAGCGCTTTATCATCTTGTACGTCGAGTCCCAGCGTGTACTCTGACACAGCACAGGTCTCAAAGATGTGCTTTTCCTAAAAATGCAAAAAATCACATCTTTAAACAAAATTGCAAAAGATTATAAATAAAATCACAGTAAACTTACCGAAGTCTCGCAGAGTGGTTGAGGTTGCGTAATTTACGCATGAGGTCCTGGATTTTATCCAACGACGAGTCGTGGTTGGCCATGAACTTCTGAACGGCGAGGTTCAGTCGATGCGACGCACAACCGACAAGCGGAACAGCCAGAAGATTGGCCAACTTGGTGTTGACAGCGCAATTGTCGCCGACGAGGTAGATGATATCCTCAATTTTACGGTCGTAAAAAGGGAGGATCCCCTCCAGAAACTTGACGTGGCTAGCCGAGGTGTGGTCGGTAACATCGTCGTCGATCAAGGGCGCGAAAGCCAAGAGAACCTTGTCAGCTCGACCGTCGTGTTGAAAAACCGCGAAAACCGCAAGGTAATGTTCCGATTGGAAAGTCCATCCATCAAACATGATACCGAATTTGATGGGGAGATCCAGACCGGTGTCGATCTCGACTTGACGCACGACTAAACCGACGTACTTCATCAGCGTTTCCGTCGAAATGTGCTCCAAGTTGGTGTACTTTGACACGAACGGGTCTTCACACCACGAAAACGGCAGGTTGCAGGTTGTCACCCAGTCCAGCCAGCAGAACACAGTCTGCGACTTCTGGTCGATGAAGCTGACCAACGTGGCCGTGTTGGTGCCGCTGGCCATCATCGTCACCACAAAGTCGGGATGTCGCTTGAGGACGTGGTCGAACAAGTTGCTGTAGTCGGTCTTAGGCGCTTGTTTCCGCCCTACATAGCACTGGCAGCGAAAGTATGCCGTTGGCTCATCTTGGGCATCAGTGACGACCTTGTAGAAGTAGTTTCAGACCTGACGGGTGCTGAAGGGGTTGTTGGTTGCCATCTCGATTCGAAATGAGGCTCAGAAACCAACGTAGAGATCGATATCACACTAAGTCGCGCTCACTGCGAAGAAGCCGCGACAGCCAGTCCATTGAACGACCAATAACAGCAGCTGCGGTAAAAAGTGTAATCACGTAAAAACACTTTGTATATCTGTAAAAATACCTTGTAAAAAGTGGGGTCGTAAGTTATTCCACTTTTTCTGGCTGGGCGTAAAATAAATTATTCCGTACTAATATTTCCGTATATGTGCAATACAATCTTTTATTCGGAAAGCCTGTCTGGCGCGCCTGCTTCGCAGCCGCACCATCTGCCCATTGCACAGGTGAATGGCAAGCTAGTACATGTATATAAGCAAGTACTAGTATAATAGTATTATTAATACACCATTGTTAATAGTACGATCCTATCATCTAATTCATCATCTAAAGTTTCCGATAAAAGTATCGGCGCACGTGGTTTTATCAGTCGGTAAATTTCCACCTCAAACGTTGGTCCATACTCAATAACATCCATGAAGTCTTCATATGATACTGTTACTACGCTCATAAACTCCTGAACGGTATGGGGGTGTTACTCCTGACCGATTCTTCGCTTTTGTGAGTGTTGAAGAACAGGGCTCTGCACGGTTTACGAACCGCAGGATCGGTTAACACTGAACCGCACGTGCGCTGATCCCATTGGCTGGATAGTCATGGGTGGTGGGCAGAAAGCCAAGCAGAACAAGGAGGCCTACAGCGTAGGCTAACTTTAATCTACTCACTTCGGCATTTGCCTCCAACACAACAAGCACTACCTCAATAGGTTAACAGCCGCAGCTCGGTACGCTGCACAAGACCAAGAACTCCTCGCCCCTGCAACAACGCTTAAGATGACGACGAAGCGCGCCGAAGTCCTCCTTGGGAGTGGGAACTACTTCCACTGGGAGTATAACATGCGCATGACGCTGGCCCGGAAGGGGCTTCTCGCGCATGTGGATGTCGTCAAGCCGGAGAACGATATCACGGAGGCGTGGCTCACGAACGATGCCAATGTGCTGGGTCTCATCGCTCAAGGAGTGCAGCTACAGCATCAGACGAAGATCCGTTCTGCAACGCGCGCCATGCAGGCATGGGTAACGCTTCGGGAGTTCTACAACCGTACCACGCTCCACAACCGTGTCACGATGACACGGCGTCTTCATGAATTCAAGATGGAGGACGGCTCGACGATGGCCAAGCATCTGGACGCTTTTGACGAGCTTGTCGTTGGTCTACAGACGCTAGGAGAGCCAGTCGATGAGGCGCGGCAACTCGTGGTGCTACTGAGCAGCCTCCCCGTCGAGTACGAGCTGATCGCGTCCATCGTCGAGAACGCGAAGGACATCACGCTCATCGAGGTCAAGGAGAAGCTTCTGAAAGAGTATGAACGGCTGGAGAAGAAGGACATGGCCACGGAACGCGCGTTCAAGGTGAACACCGGACGGTCAAAGGGCGGCAAGGGAAACGGTCGCAAGTGGAATCGACGGAAACAGAGCTACGGGTCGAGCAACTGAACCCTCTGTGACTTCGTTGGGGCTTATTGGGCATTGACGGAAGCAATGCTCCGGGGAGCGTCTGCAACTTCGTTTGAGCAGCAGATGGGTACTGACGATGTGGGCACGGGGAGAAGAAAACAAGCAGCCAAGCGAACAACTGCAGACATGGAGATTGCAGAGTCCAAGGGACGTGCTCCAGTAACGGAGACGGCGGAGGCGAAGGAGTCGGCGGGCAAGAAGCAAACAGCGGCTAAGGAGGTGGTGGAGGTGGTGGAGGTGGTGGAGGTGGGGGAGGGGGTGGAGGTGGTGGAGGTGGTGGAGGTGGTGGAGGTGGTGGAGGTGGTGGAGGTGGCGGAGGTGGCGGAGGTGGCGGATGTGGCAGCTACGAAGACGATTACGGCGAGGGACATGGCGGGGGCGCCTGCGAAGAAGGCAGCGGTCAAGAACGTTGCCACTGCTATGATTTCGCTACGAGCTGCGGCAAGCGCAGTCCCATCAACCGAGGCTGCTGTTGGCGAAGTGGTTGCTGACATGGTGACCTCGGTAGAAATGAGTGAGCATCTTACTACTCCTGATCGTGCGCCACGACCTGCAGCGGAGCCGGTACCGACGACGGGCACGGGAAAGCAGAGACGTGCTCCACAATCTTCGTCACGTAAGCGCCGGCGCAGCGTTCTGCAAGACGACGAAGATAACGAGGTAAGTTATGTTGATCATATACAACATAAGATATTATGCTACAAGCGGTGTCAACATAAGGAGTAACATAACACTGTGCTTTGGTGTCATTTCTGTAGATTGAACCAAGTGACGATGAGACCTGCGACGAACCAAGCGCTACGTTCACTATCCCCACGTGTACTGTTGATTCAGACCCAAACATGATGAACGACAGAGCTGATCAGGTGCACTGGTCTGATTTCGGATGAGGATTCCGACCTCGAAGAGGAACCGGAAGAAGAAGCTGAATATCTCCCTGCGAGCACAGGCCCTTCGCTCGCAACAGCGACGCAACGGTGGAGATGTGGAAGACCTTGGCGAAATTCGACGACGTCTCGCAGCTGTGGAAGATAGAGAAGCTTGGGATATTTTACGAGTTGTGGCGCTGCTGGTCGCGAGAATGATGGTGCCGATCCGAAAGGGCATTGCTGCACACTGGTCGCTGAAGAAGGTTGGCGCGCTACCCGCTAATCGGTTCGGCACTTTCATGCCCAAGAACAGGTTCTTCCACATCATGGGGTATCTACACCTTTCCAACGACAAGTCGCCTCAAGCACGCCACGACCGAGCATGGAAGATTAGGCCCATGCTCGACGTTCTACAGCGCACGTTTGCACGCGGCTACAAGATGCCCCCCCGTCATTAGTTTCGACGAAGCCACGCTGCCCTCCCGTTCGCGGTACAACCCCATGCGCCAATTCAACAAGGATAAACCGCATCGTTGGGGGACAAAGGTATTTGTTGCTGCATGCGCCAAGACGGCGTACTGCATGAGGTGAGCAAGAACGATTGACGTGGCAAGCTTCGGCTTGCTACGTTTTTATTTTGGCCCAAGTGCTTATGTTGGACTGGAGCCAACATAGCGTCTGGCGGAAGGTCTGGTCATACAACATATAGCTAACTTATGCTTCCTTGTGCTTGGATGTTTTAGAATTGAAGTATATTGTGGCGCGAAGACGCATCTCCAAACACCAGTTCCCAAAGACAACAATTCTGGAGAAGCAGCCGTACTGCGCAACATGAATGCGCTACTGCCTCCTTCATCGACGTCTCCGTGGCGACTAGTGATCACAGATCGAGTTTACACCTCCGTGAAGCTGGCTTTGGAGCTTCTACATCGCCGTCTCTACCTTACAGGAACGATCTAAACAGACCGATCCGGGTACGCCAAGGACGTTGTCACGGCCAAAAAGACAAAGACGGTGAACCAGCGAAAGGTGTTGGAGCCGCCGCAGGGCACGACCAAGCTTGCCCAGAACAAACTGTTCCCACAGATAACTGCAGCCATGTGGATGGATCGAAATCCAGTTCACATGCTGTCCTGCGGGGGCAGTCGAGAGAGCTGCACAGTCAGTAAGTTATCGCTGCACGATGTCTATATGAAGTTGTCGTGCTAACTCTATGTATGGTTATTAGTGCGGCGTATCAATGGAGAACTCAAGCCTGTTCCTGCACCGGGGCTGGTCCGCGACTACCACCGCTGGATGGGTGGGGTCGACGTCCACGACCAGCTCCGCATGCAGCGATATAGCGTTCAGCTGTGCTACAAAACCCGAAAGTACTGCAAGACATTATTCCTGGGCCTATTAGACATGGCACTTGTGACGCATTCATACAACAAAAAGTGAACAACAAGCGTCCGCCCAAGCACTTCGCGTTTTTCGAAGAACTCATGGAGCAACTGCTTGCGATCGACTCTGCTGCAGCTTTCGCCGAAATCGAGGTATGGCGTATGTTGCTCAGTCAACATAGGCGTATGTGGATAGCAGCTCCGTATAACATAAGGATCACTAATGTTTCATTTGTTTCATTGTAGAGAGCGACATCGGCAAGGGATCGAACGACAGCGTCGCCAGCTCGCTCGGAATCACGACACAACATCTCGGGCCCAGAATCGGATAACACAGGCGGTCATTGCCTTGAGGAGAACCCAGACACCGTCGACAATGAGCAGGGCGTCAAACGGCGCCAGCGTTCGTGTAAGGTGTGCGCGCTTTTCAAGGTCAAGCCTAGGAAGTTTACCAAGTACTTCTGCCCGGAATGCTCCACGGGCAATCGACGGTACGTGTGGCTTGCTGCTCAAAATGTTATCTGTATGTCTAAGATATAGTTTTGTGCTGCCACAGTAATTATCTATGTAATGTTGTGCGCGAAGGAAGACAAAAGACGTGTTTTCAGATTTGGCATGCTGAATGGGGCAACGGAAATGATATCCCGCGGCAGCTGCTGCAGGAGCACAAGGTTCGCGGCCGCCGGCCTCCTGCGCATCCCGGTAAGAAGCGACGACGCAGTACTCATGCACGCAGTGAAGATGCCAGCGAGCTCGGAGATGCAACATGGCCCGCAAAAGGGGGCGTGGACAGCGCGTGACCATTGCCCGAAAAAGCGGGCGTGGACGCATTCCCTTCGGTCGCCAGCTGCTGCAGACCATCACCGCCAGCCACGCTCCGTCCAACCGGGAGGAAGTGGGGTGGAGGAAGCTGGTGCGAATGGAGATGCTCGATCTACTTGTCTTGAGCGGTGCATCTGCTACGATAGCAGTCACTCAAAGCCGGCCGTCTTGGTCAGGCAGCCATGTTGGAATCACGCCTGCCCGCGCAAAACCTTTTACAATGATGGGCGGCTTGATACATTCTCATGCCTCAGCAACGAAGCGAGAGATGACGGCCCGCTTCTCCGATGTAGGAGCTGGAAAGGGGTTGTCGAGATGATGCATGAGATAAATTCTCCTAAAAAGATAAAAACACACAAAAACGCACACAGAACGTTAAAACATGTAAATTCCCATTCCACAAATACAACAAAACATACCGAAACGCGTCCTTGAATGGCTTCATCACTGCCACGTCTATTGGCTGACACAACCCAGTGATGCCCGGGGGCACGAACTGCACCTGCGTGCAGCACTGCTCGAGGGATTCCCTCACCGAGGCCACTTTGTGGACTTTAAGGCTGTCGAAGACAAACAAACGACAGCCGTTCACGCTGGGCTTCCAAATCTATTTTAAACACAGAAATTTAGATTGCATAAATTTTATGCAATCTAAATATTTAATATAATTATAAAAATATAATCTTGAAACGTACCCGTTCAATTCACTCCTTCATGACCGCCTCGTTGCAATACGCTCTCTTCTGCACAGTATGCTCGGCATCTGGGGTCTAAAAGCCGAATTCCATACCTCTTGGGATACGGGTCCCCGGAACAGCGGCAAATGCTATCAGGGGAGGCAGTTTGACGCCTGTAGCCGACGCTGCGAGAAAGACAGATGCTCTAAATCCATTGATTTCGCTCCTTGTAACAGCAAATATAGTTTTTATGTAGAAAAAAATAGAAAAAAGTATAAGCAATAAAAATATACCTTGTTGCACGTCGACAGTTGCGTTACCGGTAAAATCAATGATTGTCTTGCCAACCATATCGATGTATATGGCCGTTTGGTCCATGTTGAATACGGCTGCGAGCTTGGCATCGCCGCGGTCCGCAGAAAGAATGCCATCTTCTTCGATAACATGCTGAATTGACTGTGAAAATACGTTTGCAACAAGGTTGTTTTCACAAAAATCACATACTTAGTGTAAAAAAACGTAAAAAATAAAATACGAAAATTACCTCCATGTCTGGGAGCTTCTTTCTATCCTTGTGCGTGTCCCTCCGAATTGACAGGCGATTGCGCTTCAGAAAGCGCCTCAGAAACGAGAGGTTTTTATCTCGGCTGCGCGCTTTGAAGTACTCGGGGTCGAACCGAGCCAGCATGAGCAATATGCATTCCAATGACACACAGAGATAGCGATTTTTCCGCATTTCTGCAATCCAATCACATAAATATGAGTATTAACGTAAAAAGGCAGGATAAAACAACGAAATGCTTACTTTTTGTCCTGATCAGGGTTCCTTATGTACATGGAAGTACTGCGGGAAGTGTAGAATTTCGTAGGGGCATCCTGCGCAGCCGTTTTAATCACCGTCTCTTGCTTTTTCCAGCGGTACCACGTCGAGCGATGGATGCCGACGGCAGCAGCAGCAGCTGCAGCAGCCATCGCTGTAGTTGTCCCGCGGCCAAGCTCCTTTAGCTTCAAATTATACTTGTTTTTTGGACGACGGATCATCGCCAAAGCGGAAGTGAGGATGGCATGGAGCTGCAAAAACAGAGTGAATGGTGCTCTCGATTTAGATTTTTTACTGCTCGTAAAAATAATAGCATTTTTATGCAATTTGTACAGCTAGCACACTTTTTACCACTGTCTTACTATATCCGATTTTTACGGTAATAACATCACAAGCTAACGGTATCTTTCCAGCCATCCATTCGCCTTCTAGTAGTCACGCCCCACCAAGCACCTATGAGCACTGCATTCATCGAGTCCGTGGCACGCCTCATCGACGCGGGCCACTACGGCAGCAAGCACTACGGATTAGGGAAGATCATAACGCTCTTTAGCTGTAGCAGAAACTGCTACATCATGGCACCGGTCTCGAGACAGCGTGTCATTGAGTTAAATACGCCTGCACTTCTCTTTCATCGAGCACACGACACTGTCGCCGGTGGCCACGACCACGAGCGCCGGCGACCGACCCGCAGCACCTGCTGCAACGCGCTTAACACTACGATATCATTCGTTTTGGGGAGGACGGGGTGCAGGAAGCGGGCAAACAGTGGTACTGTCCGCCTGATCAGCTTGCTGTTCACCTACCAGCGTACTACTCGAAGCGGGAGTTGCCTTGGGACCAAGGCTACGTCAACAAGTCAGAGTACTGGATGCAAGTGAGGAGCCGAGAGTCGCCGATCGACGTCGACCACGGACGTGTGGTTTCGTGCATACCTCCCTTCGTCACGTACTGTTTCAAGATATGCTCGTTCTTTCCCCCTGAATCTAAGTAGCGTACCGTATTCAACTACGGCTACAAGGACGGCTCATTCAACCAGATGCTGCGGACAACAGGCATCGGTATGTTGGTACAGCGTCCTGGCGATGTCATGGTCCTTAACAATCTGGTATTTTTCTCGGTCCTTCTCGCCTACAAGCCGGGCACACCCGAAGTCAAGAAGTGGGTTGCACTCATCGGAGATGTCGCAGTGCGCGAGAAGAACCCCAACCAGCCGAGGGATTTGTCTTTGCGGAGAATTTGTTGAGAACCGACGAGTTAAAATCTGCTCTAGCATGGCTGCTGTCAGTGGGTGGATGATCTTTCCGTCTCTGGCGTTGAACGCTCGATCAGCATTCGTCTTGATTTCCTAGAGCTCGTCGCTTGATAATTTGGTTTGGCCTGGGTGGATGAGCCTTTTCAACTCCTCTCTCGAATCTTGATTCAACTTGACGTTCTTGATATTGGCCTGTGGCTCAAACGGACGGCTTGGCGTTGGGCTTGGCTCATGCGGAGAAAATGGCGATTGGCTTGGAGTCCGCGGAAGCTGATCCATGCGGCCATAAGAAGGAATACTAGGATGTTGCGTACTAACTGGTGGTTGAGTACTGCCATCGGATCCAAGGTAGCCGCGCGAAGCAGCGTTCCGTTCCTGCTGGAGATGAATCAAATACTTGAGAGTGTTGTCGATCTCTGTAAGCCGTTGGTTCACCTCTTCAATGTTGGTGATCGGGTAGGTCTTGACCCCTCTTGCGAGTTGAGCAGCCCTGGGTCGTTGCGTCGCCGTTCATACTGCCTTGTCATACTTGTTCTCATCCCCATCCAGGTGCTCTCGGATGAAGTGGGTTTTGAGGTGCTGAGTTAGTAGCCATCTACCGCAGCTTGGGTGGACGCAGCCCCACGTCAAGTTTGTCAGAGATGAAATCGTCTTAAAGGGCATGCTGATTTGGGTCTCAGCAGCGGTTCTACGTAATCGAACGTTTTTGTAATGAGTTTTTCAGGTCGGACCTTGCTGTATTGAAAGAGGAAATACCCGTCGGTTTTAGCTGTCAGCACTGCATTCGTGCACCCGGTACCAGCGCAAAACCGGGGAGCCTCCCAGCAACAACCATACAACTTAAAGTGCATGTTGGTTGGACTAGTTACCGCGCTACCGTAAAAATCGGAGTCAGTAAGACAAACGGATTCATTACGACAATCGTGAAGACGCCAAGATGATATGGAAAAGTACATTGCGCAGTTGCAATAAAGATGTCACCCCCTCCCACGAACTGTTCACACACCAGTAATAGGTAAATACAAATGCAAGTGGACATGTATTAAAATACCTTTGTGACAGCGCGGGGGGAGGAACAACAATCAACGAGTTGTAGGCACCACGTCTTTGCTAGTGTGCAATCAATGGAAACGTGTATTTTTGCATAATTATCATTGGACAAATGTACATGGTGACCATTGCTGGACGTTTGCAACGTTTCAAAAATTGGACAAACTAATAAAAAGGACGTTTGGTATGTTGACATAGCTGACATTAGCATGTCAGCGACGTTATTTCGACGACATAAGAGGGGTTTATGTTGGACGTGTCTCCACTATACGCAGTAGTATCCACTCGTACCCTCCCCAAACCTCGACGGACTCAAGCGATGCCACATACAAATATACATATCATAGTATATGGGACGGGGTAAAAATATACCCTCGTGAATAGCTCCGGGAACTAAGGGGTTAAAAAGGAAGAATCTAATTAATTATCACACTATATCCCAAAATGGTGAATGTTGATCCAGTCGGTCTAGAACGACATTCAAACGACCTCACGTGAATGTTGACCCAGTCGATCTACAACAACATTCAAGCGACCTAGTGCAGAGTACTGGCCCACGTTGGGTGATGATTGCCACAATGCACTAGAACCCAATCAACGAGGTCGGCGGAATTGCTGGATCGACGCTTCGGCGGACCACGGGCATGAATGACCTCGTCGATTGGGTTCTCGTGCATTGTGCTGGTTATCATTCACGTGATGGGCGAAGGCGTAGAGATCGGCATGGTTTTCAAGATTTTTGCCCTCCGATTTGACACCTTATCTCGGAGTCCGATTTATATAAAACGGAAAGAGGTTAGGCTAAGTGAGTCATAATTAGAAGCGTAAGGCATATCGGACCGGCACTCCAGAGGTCACCATGACTCCGGACTAGAAGGCATTCAGCTTCACAGCTATCGGAGGCTGTACACATGCACAGTGTACCCATAAATAGTCTGGGTGCCTATTTAGTACGGGTTCCCATTTACTCTGGTCCAGACTAATAGTGTTAGGGATCCGTGATATACAATTTAATTTTGATGACAAATTCATCCAGAATCGATCATATTCGATCGATATTCGGCCCGAAAGTGGTGATAAATCATCCAAAACACGTCCATCGTAGCACACACCATTTGTGCCAACGTTACCATTATTTAGTATGGATGGATGCCTTATTAGCGGATGCCTTATTAGTGTGGATGCTTTATTAGTGTGGATGATTTTGATCCAGACTAGTTGTGCTCAACCGCCAGAAATTTGCCGGCGCAATTAGTCTGGACCAGACTAATTTCGGTTTTTACTGTAGCTTCGTCTCAAGTAATATCGCATTTATAGATAATAACAGCAGCTAGACTAATGCCATATCAGGTCACTAGGTGCTCAGGGATATTTCCCCGGTGGCCACTTTTGCCGTTGAAAAGCGGCATTTGTGACACCGGCTTCACAACTCGGAGCCCCTATCAGCAAAACGGGCCAGATATAGCTAACTTACCACAGCCCTACTACGTAAATCTGACCAGTGTTACAAATCGGGCCCGACATATCGGATATCGGAACGTCCGTTTGGCCAAAATAGATGAAAACCACAATACATGTACTCGAACTCGGCGAGCTCTTGAAATCGGTCAACTGGCCAGCTACTCAACTACGCTATCGGTGTCGCCGTCGCCAAGACCTCTCTGGGTTAAGTACAAGCTGCCGATCTTCCTCGGCGGTGTCATGTCTGCTCTGTTTTCTGGTGTCCGCCTTCTTCCCAAGATCGAGATGCACAGCTGGTAGGTAGGTGGCAGAAACGCCTCGCTGACACGTGCAGTTTGGCGTTTGATGCAAACGCTTCAGAATGTTTTGTAAGTTGTTGAAAAAAGTTGTTTCCTTGTGACCCCCTTTTGATTTGATACATGTACAGTGCACCTGTCGTCGCTGACGAAACCATTCTTACAGTATTTTATTCCGAGTGAAAACGCGTGGCGAGAAAGTAGTCGACTGCAGGGTATTGAAGAAGATAAAACGTGCTGGACGGTGATCGATATTTCCTGGCTGGGATCACCATAGTGAATCATTATGAGGATAATTATCACTACCGGCCACAAATACGTCAACATTTTCAAGACCGGCCCGGAAACTAGCAGATGGTTACACTAGAGTTCTGATTGGATGGTAGCCTTGAAGATGTTACACTCATGGCCAGATACGAGGACGTGCAAGTTCATGCGCTTTCATTTTTTACTAGTTGTTCGATTCAATCTACCACAAAACCATTCTGGGTGCATCAAGATATGGACGTGCAAGTCGGAGTTGTGCAACTGGGGGGTGATGTTGACTAAAAAGCTTCCTACAAAGCGTATCAACACAAAGCTAGCTTTCTGTCCCATGAATGGCTAGTTTGCCAGCTCCATAGATCTATTGCATTCTCCAAGCTATGATGCTGTGCGGAAATGCACGTCAAAGCTGTTAGCGAAGTTGCGTACAACCAAAGCAAAACCATCAAACCTCCCGACGTGGTACTAGTGCCAACCTGCTGAGACTCGGCTATATTAATATATATATATATATAATGAATAAAACACTCACCCGGATCGAAGCCCTCCTGCCTTTAGTTCATACTCGCAACCAATCTCTGCTTTTCCACGACACCTGCAGCAAAACAATATACCGGTAGTTCTTTGTTTGGTCCAACAGGTTTAGTACATCTGCTAGTTTCCGGGTCGGTCATGAAAATGTTGATGTATTTGTGGCCGGTAGTGATAATTATCCATCATTATGATATGACGCTGCTACCAAATATCCAGAGCTTTCCGGGCCAAGCACGGCATTAGTGTGCCACGTATGGCGTGCCCCGAATTAATCCTGTTTGGGTTGTACGTAATGTTCTTCGTCGCCGAAGGCACTACATGTATTAATACCAGTAATATTATTCTGAGATAGGAAACAACGAAGTGCTAAATAGCCAGCCTAAACAGGATTATTGCGTCGAGCGAGCGCGTTGTCTGTCCGCACCGGTTTACCGGTATTGTGTATGGGTTGTGTGGCATGATGGGATCGGACGCAGTACGGCGGGCGAACATTTGAGACGGTTTCAAACGAAAAAATGCTTCCCAACCTAAGTACGAATCGCGATTTAGGCATACCATTCAAAGAGCAGTGGCTCCTCTTTCTATTGATGTATTCAGGCTCCCAGAAAGCTCAACTCAAGCCAAGTTGTGGTCGCTTGAACATGATGCCTCCCTTGAGGTTGACTTTTTTTCAAAAAATATTATGGTGTGGATTGAAGTAAATTTGGCAGCGGAATCGATTGCGACCACTCTCAGTTTCTAATTCAGCATCCTTCATTGTTAAATTTGAGTCTGAAAAAGCGATATCGAAATTCGTAGGGGTATATTTTGAATATTTTGGGTACTCAGTACCAAATCTTTGGGTTTTGGGAAAATGGTTGGAAGGATCAATTTGATTTGTTAAGTCCTGGAATCACGACGCACACGACCTACCAGAGGCAGGTAATAGGCAAAGGTCATTCTCACACCAGTACCTCGACGTCACACAGGAGTGTTCATCTTTATCATAATTACCAACGACGTCAAGACGCTCTGCTTTTTTTCTCTTGAGAGGTCATATGTGAGAGAGAACACAGGAAGTTCTGTAGCTCAGCTGCCTTGCCTTGAAGACATTTATCGTCACAGTTGTCTTCGTTGATCAGTTGAACGACGCGATCATGTAGCTCCTCATCATTCAAAATGATCCTTCCGTCCAGGGGTACCTCACCACTGGAGTCCGAGTCGGACAGCTCGTCCGCCTGCGCATCCGCTGTAGAAGCGTCATTGGAGTCTTCAGAGTCCAGATCCCACGAGCTGTCCTCCGACACGTCACTAACGACTTCTTCTGGGTCCTGCTGCAGGGAATCGAGAAACTTGCGCTGCCTGTCGGGGACTTGACCGCTGCTGGGGGCTTGGTCGCTGGTGGGGGCTTGCTCGCTGCTGGGAGCTGAGCTAGTTGCGTCAGGGTTCATCGCTTTCTTCAGTTTTGGGGCAATGAAAAATCCACCCTCGATACACTGCAAAAAAATGGTACAGCTGGGAAAGGGCTCGTTCTGAAAAATTTCGGTCAAGTTTGAATTTTAATAGCCAATCTTTGAGGCCGTTTTTCTCGAAAAAACCAAATGGCGCCGAAGCATCATTTCGTTTGAAACCGTCTTAAATTTTAAGATGGATACTTGGAGGCTCGGCCGGTGCGGGCGATTACCGGCTGCAGTCAAGATGGATGGGCGAAGTAGCGCGACTTGTGGTTGATGGGAACACGTTAACCCCCGCTGGAAAAAATCGATGTCGCTATGGGAGGCATTTGCTAGCGTGCACGTCATGGACACGACAAGTTTGCAGGGGCTGCACGAGTCTTTCCAAGACCGTCGGTAACGGCTCGACCGGGTGCGCAGGTGCGAGACGAGGAGGACCCGCAGCAGCCCCAGCTCCGGCTCATGTCGTACACGAGGAGGTGCGAGATGAGTAGGACCCGCTGCAGCCCCAGCTCTGAATCACGTCGTACACGAGCAGCGCGCCGTCCGCGCCCCGGTAGTAGCTGCGCGTGATGGAGAGGACGGTCTCCTGGTCGGCCGTGTCCCAGATTCCGAGCTTCACCTTGCGCCCGTACACCTCGGGCAGCTTGGCCCCGAACTCGACGCCGATGGTCAGGTCGTGGGCTGGAAGTGCTGCTCCGTGAACTGCAGCAGCAGCGATGACTTGTCCACCTCCGAGTCCCCAATGATGATGTACTTGAGCGTCACGAACACCATGGCGGGCTTGGCTGGTGGTGGTCGCCGTGTTTTATCTCTCTACCTCGTGAGAATTGTTCGGCCTTGAAGCGGCGGTATCCAAAATGGTTCGACGGTGGACGGAATGTAAGACTTAGTAGATCGCCTGAAGACACAAAGCTGCGGCGTTACAGTGTGTCGGATCACAAACATGCCAACCAGTAACAATCGGTATCCGGGCCAAACCGTAAAAGTCACTCTAAACAACGAGGGTTATGCGAAGGCTGAGATAGGAAAAACACTAGCAAGAGCTAAGAAACGAGCGTGAAAACGAGCAAGAGCCAAGAAACGAGAGTGAAAACCATGAATTATATGAAGCTGAGGAAGCGAAGTGATGGGAGGACGGCGCCGGCGCAACGCCTTGGCGAGTTGCAGGACTACTCGATAGAACGTAAAGACGTACGGGACCCTAGATACGGGTGTCCCGTACCACTTTTTGGAGCCGTAAGATAAAAAAAAAGTGGGCGGTCGCCTAAGTAAGATTTCCCCTCAAATAGTTTTTCCCTCAAAAGAGGTTTAGCCTCAAAAGGAGGCCTTGGTCTTTAAAACAGAGTCCTAAACCAGAGGTCTTTTGTTTTGCCTCAGGCAACTTTGAAGGTTCGAGATTTTCACTCATTTCAAGTATTTTGGGCTCTTTGACTTTAGTCAATATTGAAGCGACGAGATTTTTGAACAGACCTTAAAGCGAGGGGGTGACTGTTCCGGGGTCATCTGACCGATTTGGTGTTGCGCCACACCATCCTCCCTAATCAGCTTTCGGCGTCGCATACTCGCTTCTTTCCCCGATCTGACAGTCGAGCAGCATGCCGGCGTATCACTCAACGCTCAACGAGCTGCAGGCGCAGAAGGCCTGTGGCTGCGCCATCCTGCCCATCAAGACGCGTGCGCGCGGGCCCGCACCCCCCGCGCCTGAGGACCAGCCCGACATCGTGGACGAGATCCTCACGCTCTTCCGCGCCAACGTGCTGTTCACCAACTTCGAGATCAAGGGCAATGCCGACCGCGTGCTCATCTACGGCACGCTTTTCGTGCACCTGTGCCTCAAGAAGCTGGACAGATGCAACACCAAGGCCGATGGTGCGTGCATGCAGCGATCGATTCCGCTAGACTGGAGGTGATTAGCACTGACAATGTGCTGTTTTGGTCTTCCTTCCTACGCGCCCAGCCACGCGCATCCTGCAGCAGACGGCGGTGGACTCGTTCGCGATCCCCGGAGACTCGAGCTTCCCTCTGGGTGGACTGGTGCGCGCGCCGTCGAGCGCGAACGAAGCAGGTTGGTGGCTGGTCTGGGGTTGGATTGCCCGGTACAGTGGGTGCTGACGGGGTGTTTTTTTTAATGTCGACAGAAACTATTCGCGGGTTCTTTAAGCAGCTACGTGAGGCCATCGCCTCCCGCCTTGTGGACGAGGTGTTCCCGAACGGAGAGAAGAATAAGTGGTGGATGTTCTTCGCCAAGCGAAAATTCATGAACAAGGAGCTGTCGCGTTAGAGTTTTACCCCCCGGCGGCAATTGAGCGACAAGAGCCACTCCCCCACACTAATACAGAAACAATAATGCGCTGGGGAGGTGGCTGGTGTTTATGTCAGAAACAGAAAGCCAGCGAACTCTTGTCTCGCCATTTTGAGGTGGAATTAACGGGGCTTTCTGGCCAAACCAAGACACGTATACAGACTTCGTTTCTTGCTCCGAGGCTCAATTGGTTTACCACGTATAAATGCATCGTTCTCCGAGTCGCAAGTCCTTTCTTCCGCCCTCGTCCGTCTACGCAAAAGTGGCCGCCATCTCGGAGAACCCCCGGTCCAGCATCACGTAGTTCTCCAGCCACGAACTGGACGGCGCCACCTGCTGCAGCTGCATGATGTATTGGTGCGTGGGCTTGTTCAGGTGTGCGCTCACAGCGATCAGGTTGATGAGCGTGTCCTCGTTGCCCGGGTCCTTCTGGATGGCCTCGAACAGCAGGCGCTCGGCCTCGACGTGGTTCTTGAGCGCCATGAAGGCGGCCGCCGCGCCGTTGAGCAGCAGCGGCGTGGAGCCGAACCTGTCCGCCAGCT
>JAIKVD010000163.1:0-28591 GCA_024679075.1 Phytophthora uliginosa | reverse complement strand
GTTTCGATTAATTGTGTTGGTGTTGTGTATTTGGTGTAGTGTACACCAAAGCGATCTTGTGGAACTTGGCTACATTCCATTGTCGATGAGGGTTGGCTACGTTTTCGATGAGCGCTACCTGTGGCATCGACCATGGAGCGTTCAGTACTCGGCTTTAGTGGAGCCGTTCCGCCATTGGGAGTCTCCGGAGACCAAGCGCCGCTTCCACTCGCTGCTGGCGGTGTCTGGTCTGTTGGAGCAACTGGAGCTCGTCAAGCCTCAAGTCGCCACAATCGCGCAGTTGGAGCGAGTGCACACCCGTCGGTACCTGGAGGAACTGGAGCGAGCTTCAGCCCGGAAAGAGGGCGGCAATGCCGGGGAAGAAGCGCCCTTCTCCCAGTTCGCCTTTGACATCGCCCGGCTGTCGGCTGGAGGGGTCCTCGCAGCTGCGGATGCTGTAATGGACGGGAAAGTGGACAGCGCCTACGCTCTTACACGTCCACCTGGACACCATGCAGTGAAAGATCGGGGGATGGGCTTCTGTCTGCTTAACAATGTAGCCATTACGGCTAAACACTTGTTGGACACGTACCCGACGCAGATCAGGAGAATCGCCATTGTGGACTATGACGTCCACCATGGGAACGGGACGCAGGAAGCGTTCTACGAGGACGACAACGTGCTGTTTGTGTCGCTGCATCAAGACAACAATTACCCGGCGGATAGTGGGGCTGTCTCGGAGAGAGGAGGGGGGAAGGGTGAAGGGTTCACCATTAACGTCCCCTTGCCGCCAGGATCTGGCTCGGGGGCGTACGAATATGCGTTCAAGAACGTCGTGGTTCCAGCATTGGAGCAGTTTAAACCGGATTTCGTACTGGTTTCATCGGGTTTTGACGCGTCGTATGCGGACCCGTTGGCGGCGATGATTCTGAGCAGCAACGTGTTTCGATTCATGGCTCGTGAATTGGTTGAAGCAGCCAAAAGGCTGTGTGGAGGGCGGATTGTGTTCGCTCATGAAGGAGGGTACTCGGAAACGTACGTGCCGTTCTGCGGAGCTGCGGTTATTGAAGAATTGTTGGGCGTCCATGAGGTTGAAAAACAGATCAAGGATCCGTACTTGAGCGAAGTGGAGCGGTGGGGGTATCAAGAACTTCAGGAGCATCAGAAGAAGGCGGTGGATCGCGTGGTTGTCTCCATAAATGTATACACATGATCAGCGTATCAAAATATCGTCTTAAGAGCAAATGTATCAGGAAAGTGTTAGTCCAGACGTGGGAAATGCTGCTACGATTGCTTTTCCACAAAATTAGTGTTTCGGTTCGAGGATGGAAGGGCAAGCAAAGGAAAGAAGGCACTCAATGGTTGAGACTCGCAACTTGAGAGACGTGCAGTAAAATTTGAAGTTTCGAGTGCAATTTGTGTTTTGCTGTCGGGTAGCAAAGAAAACGGCGAAGTTTCAAAAATGATATGGATGAAAAATGAAAAAGCCAAGTGACCGCTCGTACGCCCCTTCAACAGGGATGCTGTCAACCGTGCGATCTTTTCTCACCAACAACAAAGCGTCATAGTTGAAATTTGTCGCTTCCTGGTCAGTCATGTGCATCCTACGGCTTATTGTCGCGATAGCTTTCAGCTCCATAGTCGTCGGTGGACAGAGTCGGGTAACCACGTTGACGATGTACGACGATGGCTCCTGTACGGCACCTGCGACCTCGGTGCGCATGTGCAAGACTTGACCTAAGAAAGATCACTACAGCCCCGTGTGCAAACCCGACAAGTCAGGCTTCTCCGTGTCCGACTGCAAAGACTTCGAGACGGCACTTGACGTTGCCTTGTATCGGAGTGGCTGGCAGTCTTACGTCCTCGTTTCAAAATACGACGAGTGGTGCGGAGGTTCAAACGCGCTGGATGAAGCCGAAGCTTACAGTCTGAGTGAAGTGGACGGGAAGTGCCACACGAACCGTTTAGGTACCACGAGCTCAAGTATCTCGCTTGACCACTCGATGCTGACATACACCGCCTACAGCGATCCGTATTGTAAGGAGGTGTCGGGAACTACGCAGATGCAGTGGTCAGAGATCATGGGATCCATGGGAAGCAACTGCGTAAACGAAACAAGAATCGCCGTCGGAGGGTCCGTCCGTACAGATTCGAGGGTAGTCGCAGTCTTCAATGAAATGTAACAAGTCTCTGGACACCTGCTTGCCGGTGGGTCGTACGGCTCCAGTGCTGATGCTGCGTCTCGCTCTCGTTGGTCGTCTTCGCACCACTGAACACGTTGCTGGCCGTCAGGAACCCACTTGATTCCCCCCTGCCGGACCGTCCGCCTGCGTATGCGTCCGTTCCTACTTTGTATTACTCGTTCTCGTAAAATAGAAGCTAGCTACTTGCCAACAACTAAGTCTCGTTACTGCCTACTGACTAGCTAACCAACTGCTCCTAGCGCCCACGTGCCGTGCTTCCGAAACCCAGGGACCTCAGTGTCCGCTGCCGCTCCTCGTCACACTGCACGCCGTCTAAACCCAGCCAGCTGTGCCAGTCCGCGCAGCCGTAGTTCACCACTCGCTCGCTTGCCCTTGTCTCAGCAAACTTGCCACAACGCGAGGTACTTGTACTTCACGCCGCAGATTCTCAACTGACCGCTCACTCTCGCGGTCGGAAGGCTGCCGCCTTCACGTCTGATTCGTGGATCCAGGCGGGCCGAGGTACTTCAAGCACCCCATCTCCAAACCCGCTGCTTCGTAAACCATCGCGGCCCTCGTGGCCCGCTCGATGTGGGGTCCAGCCGCTCTCCAGCTGGGCTGCGATCCCTCGTTCCACTTGCTCGCTCTCGCCTCGTGACCGCCTGCCGTCACGCTCCACCGGCTGCCGATCATCCATCACTTTCGTCCCACCCGTGCGTCCTCCGCATCGCCGTCTCGCTGGCGACTGTCCTGCACTGTACCGACAACCTATTACAGAAAGCTCATGTTCCGGGACGCCTGTGAAGCTCACATTTACGCGTGGGTTCGACTGTATTGGCGGGCTTCAGGACCCCACAAAATCGGAGTGCGGGGGTGACGGCTCGTCGCTCTATTCTGTGTCGGGCTGCACTAGCGGCGACTACTCTGCTTATATGATGAACGCGTTTGGCAACTACACACCGCACTTGATCATGGAAGAATGGGACAACTCCGACTGCAAGGGTTGTCCGAACGTGACGGTATACACTGCAGATGGCTCCTGTCACTTGAATACCGACGACAACACAAGCTTCAAGGCCACACTCACCGCAGATAGCACGGCAGAGATCATTTAACGGGGTTACACGGGAGGTTATCCTTTTGGTGTAGGAAACACCATCGTAGCCTCTGACACAAAGCAGGGCCGCAGGCCAACCATTAGGAATGAACTAGAGTTAGTTATACCATAGTGAGGTGCATACATTTACACCGTAGGCGGCACAGCCGCAGATAAGAATGAATATAGTTTGTCTTTTACCTGAAGTCTCCGACTTGTTTTCGAGGGTCCTCGTATAGGACCCTGTTTGGACTCTTAGAGTCGTACACCTTCCTCTGCGCAAGAGGCTACGGCAGCCCCGCTGCAGATCACTTCGTACACCGACCAGTACTGTGGCACTGTGGATTCGAGTATGACTGTGACCAATCGACAACTCATATCGCATGCGTGTTTCTGGAG
The DNA here is from genome assembly GCA_024679075.1 of Phytophthora uliginosa. NCBI lineage: Eukaryota > Oomycota > Peronosporomycetes > Peronosporales > Peronosporaceae > Phytophthora > Phytophthora uliginosa. Next base: position 24,934 of record JAIKVD010000163.1, on the reverse strand, counting down.
CGACCGCTGCAACAGTAAGTATGGATGCGCCATGGCTTTCTCGGTTGGCGGCTTAGAGACACTTCCGACGTCGGGACTGATGACAGCGCTGGTGGGATTTGATGAAAAGTCGTGTACTGGCGTTTCTGTGCAGACTGTAGTGTTAAATGATCGGTCTTGCGTGGTTTCTGGAGCACCAACTTGCGCTAAAGTATCTGCGCGAGATACTTCGATCTACGATTATCGACAGTGTATTGACAGCGTTGTGGCGCACGCTAACACAGTATTCAACGATGTACCGTATCCAGTTATGGAGAATTACATTGAAGAGGAGCTGTTGTTTACAAAGCAGATGGGAAATGCCACCCAAGTTTCACCGACGGAACCTACTTCAAGATATCCCCAAGCATTGGCAATTCGCTGACATTCGCGACGTACCCGACCCCATCTTGCAGCGACTTTGACGCGGACTACGTCACCGTCGGATCGAAGTACATCAACTCCGACGTGTGCTACGAAGGGAAGACGAAGTTGTATGCCAACCTGTCCTTACCTACGAAACCAGTTACGGTGGATGTGGACTCAATGACACGCGAGCAGATCATGTTCCCAGATTGGTTGTGGGAACCACGACCACGTCGTATATTCGAAAGTGATTAAGAGGTCTCGTCCTTTCGGTAGACTTTTTTCTGGTTCGTTCGTTCGTAGGTGTTTTGGTCGGGATTTTTAGGAGAGATGACGTACTCTAAATACGTTGGCTCTGTTCAGACCCTCTCTGCCCCTTCGCCACCCCGGCTCCGAAGTCCTCGACTGTGGGTGCCTTCCAAAACCCATATAAACCCGTTTGATCCGTTTTTAAACGGATCCGTAAATATATATTTTTTAAAAATTGCATGGCCCCAGACGGTGACCAAAAAGTGGTCAGACCAAAAAGCGGTCAGACCAAAAAACGGTCAATCAAGAATGGGTGGGTGGCTTTTTTAATTTATCCACATAAAACCCGACCCCAGAGAGTTCAAAATAACCCATCTCGCAACCCGGGGAAAGCTAAAGGTCGCTCAACACTGCGGTGGATCATTTCCAGCAGCTTACCAAGCTTATCCTCCTGCTCGCTACCCCCAACCTGGAGCCATGGATCTGTCCGAGATTCCGTTTGACGTGCCTGTCATTCTGCAGTCGCTTTTCAAGCGCAAGAACCTGCAGAACCCGCTCGGATCCAAGACGGCGCGCTGCCTCGAAGACAACCGCGACGTGTACGAGCAGCTCATCCTGCGTCGAGTCCGCGACGACAAAGTCGCCATCCAATTCGTGCGCAACAGCCGCTACCTGCACGTGCGCGCATCGGGGCAGTGCGTCTTCGACCCGAAAGACCGGGCGACTGGGAGCTCTTCACCATGGAGACGGACGCCAGTTGCGCGCTCTTCTTCGTGTCGTGCCACACGGGGCACGTCCTCCAGTGCGACGACAACTGCATCGCCAAGTGCGCGAACTCCAACCGCCAGCACTGGGAGAGTTGGCGGATCCTGGAGCCCCGATCCATGGCCCCTACGACCCAAGTGCAGGCTGCTCCAGATCGACGTGAAGCTCTTGTCGGTAAGGAGCGCCAGGACTTCATCCTGGCGCTCGTGAAGTCCGGCAAGACGGCGGACGAGATCGACCAGATCGTGTCGCGTCTATTTGATGCACCGGCAGCGTCGGCTTCGAGCTCGGCTTCGGCGTTTGCGGTTCCGGTTGACAAGGCGTAGGTAGGTCGCAGTCAGTGGAGAAGCACTTGCTCACTGTGGCTAGGGAGCGTGCCTTCGTCGTCCTCGGGGAGTGAAGTGGCTGGACGAGACGCGAGGACAAGTCGGTTGGCCTCGTAGTCTGCAGCTAATTCATTCATCTTCGCCTGAACGCTGTGTGCATACTCTTGCCATTGGTGCAGCGCGTCCTGCAGCATCGGGTGCTCCATCCTCAGAGTCTCCACCAGTAGAGGTAAGTACGGATTCTGCCGCGTGCTGTTCTCGTCGTAGGACTGCTGGAACGATGCAAACACTTCGGCCAAGTTGGTCATAGGCGCCAGTAGATAATGCTGGCACCACTCCACCTTCTTCTGGCCAAGGAGACGGACACGCTTGGCCAGCCGCCTGAGCAAGTCGTCTTGAGTGTGCCAGGCCGTCTGCCAGTACTCCGCTTCTCTGCGGCAGACCGCAGCGTTCTTGTCGATAGCTGTGTATCTAGCGTGGAGCTGCTTCAGCATCGCCTTTGCTTGCTTCTCGCGTTCCTTAGCCCCTCCTGGACCCCTCGCCACTCCAGACGTTGACGACAGTGCCTTCATGACGTCGACTGCTGAAATGCACTCACTGTCTATCGTTGCAGCAGAGCTTCGTGAGCCTGGGATAGATGCGGGTGGTGTGCAGACAACAGCACCGAAAGCCCCGACTTCGAGAAGCAACTCTCGTACGCGTCTGCTGAGCTCAAATGCGTGTGAGTGAATTGGGTCGGTAGTTGAAGCCTTCGGAGCGAAGCGTTCCAGGACTTGTGCGCTCAGTTGGTCCAGTTCTGCTGCAACACTCGCCAGTGCTTCTTCGAGCTGCTTCACCCTGTCGACCCGTAGATGGGCCAGACTAGACGGTTCTCGGCCGTATATCTCACTCAGTTTGATCGTAGTATCACCGTCGCGTAAGAATGACGCCGACAACTTGCTCACACGAAGCTTCGTTTCGTAGCAGGCGGTGGCGGCGTTTGCTGCGCCTCGGATCTGTCCTTCCACGCGCTTGAGTTCGTCCATGAGCTTATCTGGAACAGCCAGCATCCACTTGATAGGCTGCTGAGCACCAGTGTGCTCGGGTTTGGCAGATGTGTTGGTCGCACTTTGGTCGGCCCCCGCAGCTTTAGCCTCGTCGCGTCCAGCATCGATTATCCCTCGCCAGTGGTTTAAAGCAGACAGCAGATTCGTTTCAGCGTTCGCCTGAGCCTGCACTGCATCTTGTAGAAGGCTAATTTGACATTGAAGCTGTAAGTTTTGCGCTTGAAGCAGCCTCATCCGGCGTTGCGAGAACTCCATCGAGTCTGGCTGATCGTCGAGTAGGCTGTTGTTGGAATTGTCGCTCTGCAGCACCGCGTTCAGCGCCTCCAGCTGCTTGATTTCTTCACGCAACTTGGCGTTCTCGCTAGTCAACGCAGCGTTCTCCTCCTGCAACGCTTGAACCTGGTTCTTCTTGAACTTCGAGGCAAAGTATGACGGTTGCTTGGTGGGCGCTGTCCGCTCGATCGAGATGCCAGCTCCCGTGTGGCGGCTGGTGGCTCGACTCGACTTGGCCAATATCTCAGTTGACGCACGCGTGCCGACTTCATCGCTATCGTCTTCCTCCGGAGGTGTCTCGACGGTCGTGTCAAAGTTCCAGTCTAAATTCCCCCCAGAAGTAGAGCGGGGCGCAAGGCTGCTCTCTTTCTTTCGCGTAGTTGACACACGACTGAGCGAGCCTTGACCTGGCTGCAACGGAGGAAACCTCGTACGTCCTTCCGGCTCATCGCCCGCCATGTTGTTGCTGTCCCCTTCTCGAACCTCGTCGTCGTTCTCCTCGTTATTGTCCCTGGCACGTCGACCTGCTCCACCCTGTCTCGAGCCTCCCGCAGCGTACCTCGCAGCCAGCAGCGACGAGCTGTTGGTGGTCACCCCGCTGGCCCCGCTCCTCTTCGACGACTTGATGCGCGTCAGCAGCAGTCGGAACGCCTGCGCGCAGCACTCCTGGTCGAACAGCAGCTTCTGCCACGAGATCAGCGCCGGCGCCCCCAGTCGCTGCAAAGACCATCGAAAGCACCATACCATGAGTCCTCCCTCTTCACCCCTCAAACTTGACCCTTGACGTCACCGACACAGTGAGCGACTCACCGCCAGCTCCGCCGCCACCACCTGCATGAAGTCTGCTCGAAAGCTCTCCTCGTTCCTCCTCGCCGCAGCTGCATCTCTACCACCATCCACCACCCCGTCAGAGCTCAGGTCCGTTCACCGTATCCACCCCCAACAATCTGCAGTTGGACACGCACCCGTCGTCCAGCAGCTTGTCGGCCTTGCGCTCCAGTCGGCGGTCTCTGCTGCGGCGCTGCAGCTCCTGCGCCACCGCCGTGGACGACGCTTGCTACAGTCATTCCGACACACCGTCCATCCAGTCAGGGTCTTATTTTAGAGGTATCTGTCAATACAAACAGCTACTGTAGGACCTCTCGGAAGAGCGCCAGCAGCACCTGCTCCTTCACCCGCCACGGCAGAGCGCGCAGCTGCGTGGCTGACTGCACCAGGAACGGCAATAGGTCCGAGAGTGAGTGACATGGCTACATTTTTTATTTCCTACTCCCAAGAGAGAAGAGAGAGAAACACTGTACCAACTGCTCGAGTCCTGGCAGCGCCGCCAGCTCCTGCTGCAGACGCTCCATTGCGCTCGTTCGTCAAAGTTTGCGAGTATTCGTCTGATAGATGGAGGACGACGTTTCTTTCACCTAGCCCTATTGATGAACCAATCACAATCCGTTAAAATGGACTTAGCCAATCGTAGAGTGAAGAGAAGAAGGAAAAGAACATGCAGAGGGGAAATGCCTTTCGAAACCATAAAAAATGACGAGGTCAACGAGATGGCCCTGGTGATGGGGAAGTCTATGTTATTGCTGAGGGGCGGCTGCATTGGCAGCTATGCTGAGTATAATGGACGTTGGGAGAATCGAAAGTCTCCAGTATTACGTATAGATCCGTTGAAACTAGATTCCATACGTACTTGAAGTAGACAAGTAGGGAACGGTATTTTCCACTGGTGTTCAGCCGTGGCTTCGAAATGCAAGTGTTTTGGACCAATACGACAAAAACTGTAAGAAGAAAAACATGTATAATAGAATTGTGCTTAGGAAAGCGCTTAATGCATCGTCAGTCCCGACTCGGCAAATTTAGACGGGAATCACAATATCAGCGAGTTCAGAAATGCAGTTCTGGAAGCGCATTTCCGAATCTGCGTCATCTAACACCCAATGACTACTCGTTGACGTGCTGTTTCGCTAATACATGTACATGGCATCGAGGTGGGCTTTATCAGTGATATAAAATATTATTTGGTCCGAGCCACGAACTATTTTTGGGTAGTACCGATTGTTCTTGGATAAAGGTGTAAGAGAAGCCTGCGGCGAAGACGGCACGTTGGCCCCAAGAAGTGCTTTCATCAGTTCTACGCTATATCAATGGCCACCCGACTTTTCACCTAGAGGAGCTTCAACTTTCTTCGTGACAACCACCACAGCATCAACAATATCTCACTGTCGACTATTCGCCGGGCTCTTCGTCATGGCCTTGGTTTGGTCGTTGGTCGTACCCTCGTACCGGTCGCACAGGTACTGCCACATGGCCGATCCGTCCTTCATGTCCATGAGCTGCTGGCCCATATCCGTGCACACGGACGAGAAGATCAACTCCTGGAGATCTAGCTCCCACCCTTCCCACGTGCTCTTCTGCAGGGGCGTGAAGTTCGCGTCGTACTTGCGAGCACATCCTGGTGGGACCCAAGAGCTCGCAGTTAAACTTTTGCAAGACCACACCAATCGCTGGTGGAAATGACCACGTCGATGATGGAGCAAGCTAGATTTCCTTGTGGCCGGAGGCAATGAGGAATACGGTGTACATCAAGAACAGGTCCTGCAATAAGGGGACACAAGGTGTTCCGAACTAGATGTTCTTTGGCGTCAAGACCGACGTGCACCATATTCGGAAGTTCGGGGCGTTGGCGTACGTGCACGTTCCGGTGACACCCGGATGGCGCAAGCACCACAGCAATGCCAAGATCGGCTATGTGCTGGGATTCTCTGAAAACGTGGTGGGCTGCAAGGTCTAATTTCCAGGCGAGCACAATGCGAAGTTCGTGTCTGACCTTCGAGTGGCGGAGGAGGTTGTCTTTCGAGACCGTCATGAAGTCGAAGTGGACGTTGATGACTTGACTTCACTGTACTTCTCGACTGAAGAGTGTAACGAGCACGACGCCACCAGCTACGCAGACACAGCTATGAACACGGGTAGTGCGTCAAGAATGAACGAGTCCAACGGAGCCCAATTCGCTGGTCTCGAGGAGGACGAGAATGACGCTCTGCAGGAGAACGAAGAGCTCGAAGATGAAGAGCAACCTGTAGGAAGAGTTCCAGGTAGTGAACAGCTTCAGCTTTCTGATGGAGTCGAGGGAGCTGAGAAAAAACCCCACCAGACTGAAGAAAAAGCTAAAAATGCGCGTGAAACGCATGAAGTCGACCAAGTGGACGGAGGCTTACACACACGTCTGGTAGCTGATATAGATAAATATGAACCGGAGTCAGCAGTGGTAGAAAGCGACCGAGGGGAATCAGTGGCTGGAACGTGCGGGTCGTCCGTGACAGAGGTACACCTAGAAGATGAGGAGAGCGAAGAAAATACTAGCGATGATGAAATCACTGAGGCAAGTGCATTTGCGCCAGACGAGAACGAGATGGACACAAAGATGGAAATTGTTTTGGGGCTGGAAGTGGACACTGATGAAGTCAAGAGTGCAGATGAGTGTAAGAGTGACCAAAACAAGATTATTGATGCCAGTGCAATTCTCTCACATTTCCCACGCCAGACCGGAAAGCGCACGCATCGTGACCAAACTACATCGTAGGAAGAGCGTGTTGAGCGAGGGGCCAACAAGCCGGTAGGGAAACGGATTCGCACTGTCCTTCGAGAGTACCAGGAGCGTCGGCAACCCCTTTATCTAGACAACTACGTGACGAATCTCACGCTGAACAACGCGCGAGTGTTGGACAAGAATGACAGACCTATCCAGGAGAGCCAAGTCAAGGTCCCACGGAACCGGCGAGATATTGTTGCGATCTAAGTGGCGAGAGGTTTTCTCTTGGCGGAAATGGAGGAGCTGGCAGCTCTGAAGGCTAAATGTGTGATTGAGGAAATTCCTGGCGACAAGGTTCGAAGCCGGTGAAAACCATGTGGGTTTACGCATTGAAGTCCGATCACCAAGGATACGTGGTCAGATTCAAAGCGCGCATTGTGGCACTAGGCAACTACCAGCGTCCGGGCATTGATTTTCGTGAAACTTTTGCGCCAGTGGCGAGGTTGTCGTATTGATGGCGATTGCAGCAGAACTGGGGCTGGCCCTGTATGGCGGAGACATCAACACAGCATACTTGAACGCATGGTTGGCGATACGACAGTACCTGAGCTCTATTGTAGGATATCGACACCAGGTAAACGGTTACATGTACTCAAGGCATTGTACGAGTTACACCAGTCGGGACGTGAGTGGAATTCGGAGCTGAACCAGTGGTATATTGATCAAGGATATCAGCGCTCGCTGACGGAGTCTTACCTGTACCGTCGAACGACAAAAGACTTGCATGACGAAGACAAAACTAATGCATAATGGTGACACAACTCATCCATCCCTGGACCACCTGGATGGATGAATTTGTCACTTTTGATCGATTAGTACCGTACAGCATTTATTACTAGAAGTTATACTCTGTCTCGCTTGCCGCGCCTCCATTGCCGATAGCGTCGCCTACAATACTGTCGGAGTCTCCCTCTCTACGGTGACGAGCTGCGATATCATCGATCATGGCCATCGTCAACCGCTTGCAGCCGTATGACTGCACTACGTCAGCCTGCGCTTCTGATGTGAACTCGGTGTAGCGCTCAGGAAGACAGCTATCCAGTAGGCGCTCAATACTTTCCGGAAGCATGGGACAGAGGCCCGCCTCATCACCGCTATGGCTAGCCTCGTAGAGCTGCTGAGTGAAGGCCGGGGTGCGATCTTTGGCAAACTTTAGGAAATGCTCTACATGGAAATAGTACTGGCGAACATCGTCGCTCGTGATACGCAGCACTTCCTGAGATAGTTTTCGCTTAAGCTCTTGCTTTCGTCGGTAACAGCGGCGCCGGATCGAGCTCGCCAGAGGCATGACTTCAGAAGGCCGAAGACCTCTTCTAGGGGGTTCAGGAAAGGCGAGTAGATAGGCAAAAACTCCAGCCCGATCTTCTCCGACACGACACTGCCAGTCATGTAGTCTTTGACAGGATCGCGGTGATGGATCGGCGCGTTGTCCATGATGAAGGCTCGTTTACGGCTTGCCAGTCCCTTTCTCATGTAGATGGCCATCATCTCTTTCATGAACGATAAGCAGGTCTCCCCTGTGGCGCTGCCCTCGATTATCTCGAAGTACAGGGTTCCAAACGCAGATGACGCTGCGTAAAGCAGTGTAAGGTGCTCAGTGTTTGTACTGTACGGCTCGTCAGGAACCATGGGGATCCAGCCACCAAAAGACCACGCCTTACGCTTAGTACACCGCGATAGTTTCATCTCGTCGAAATACACCGCCTCGTAAAGTGTGTTCTGTCCAAATTTATGGGGCATATCAGTTGCGTAGCGAAAGCGCTCTTGAATGACACGCTCGGAGTTTCTATCACGGGGAAATCACCGGAAATCACCCAGACGGAACCCAGCTGTGCGCTTTAGATGCCGAGACATCGTTCGTGGATGCACCTTGACACCGTAGGACAGATCAATAAAAGCACACGTGCGCTGAAGTGAGGTCGTGTTGAAGATGAATTGAAATCGTGCAGCAGCGAACAGCATCTCGCGCGTTAGCTTAACATGGCGGCCTGTCTTGCGTCTGTGTGAAGCTGTTTTCCGGAGGTGACGTGACACAGTGCTCTGCGAAGCCCCGATGCGCTCTCCGATCTTGGCTTGCGGCAGCGTTCCTACCAGCTCCATGATCACGGCTTCATCAGCCTCGGTGAGACGTGGTTTCTTATTCCCGAAGCCAGCCGCGCTCCGTAGTTGTCGTTCCTCTGAAGGAGTCATTTCATGCTCACCCCCTTCAACAGCGAGGCGTAGCCGATCTAACTGGCGCTGTTGCTCGACCTTCTTTTAAGCGAGACGCTCCATCTTCTTGCTGGTTTTCTCTGCAGCGAGCTGTGCGTGCTTGTACGCCATACGCCATCGTGAGCTCTTCTATCTGACATTTTGCCCTCTGTCGTGCATGGTCCTCGGCCACACGTTCTTGCAGCTGGAGACGTCGGCGTGCGGAGGCCTCCTGCGCCATGGCCTGGCGCGACTGAATTTCGACGTGATGCAGCTCAGAGTCCAGAACGACCTCAGGGAAGAGCCTTGGCAGCGACGACGGCAGCGTACGGGGTCTTCCTCGGGGCATCTTGGAGATTCAAACTGAGGAGGTGTGCATTCGTCAAGCTGCGTCGTATTTCTACTGCCTACCGCGTATCACTAGCACATATCCATTAGTTTTGTCACTGTTGGAATGGATGAGTTGTGTCACCATTAGGCATGAGTTTTGTTCTCGTCATGCAAGTCTTTGTCGTTCGACGGTACTACAAATTCGAAGGAGAGACAATTATGTACGTGCTCGCCTACGTAGATGACATCACAGTGGCGACCAACGACGAGCAGTCCAAGAAGAAGTTGTTTGAGGACCTGAACAACGCGTATGGTCTTAAAGATCAAGGGTGGTTAACGGAGTATTTGGAGGTGGAGATGAAGCAGACACGTGACAGTATCACCATCAGTCAGGGCAAGTATACCAGAGAGAGTTTCTGGAAAACAATGGCTACCAAGACGCACATCCAGTGGGGAACCCGATGGAGATTAACGTGAGACTTGCTCCCCTTCAAGAGGACGACCAGCATCCCGTACCGCGAAGCCATTGGTATGCTGATGTACCTGGCGACAAGCACCAGCCGGACTTGGCTTTCTCATTGGGGTAGTTGAGTCGCTTCGTAGCCAACCCGTCTGCAAAGCATGTAGGCGCTTTGAAGCGAGTTCTCAGATATTTGGCTGGCACTCCAGACTATGGGATCACCTACACGAGAAAGCAGGACATGGTGAAAGAAGTAGTCCTGGAGGGATTCAGTGATAGTGACATGGTGAATGACCCCGAGCAGCGGAAGAGACCAACAGGCTTCATCTTCACGCTGGCTGGGGGTGCCATTACATGGATGTCACGCCGTCAGGCAATTATCGCACTATCGACAGCTGAAGCCAAGTACGTGGCCTAGTGCGAGGCGAGCGTTGAGACCGCGGCTGAGAGCAACATTTTGCAGGAGGTTTTACCGAGTCATTCGATCAAGTTACGGATCGGTATCGACAATCAAGCTGCTCATCTAACCCGACGTACAGCCGACGCACGCGTCACATTGAGTTACGTTGGCACTTCGTGCGAGAGCAGGTGCAGAAGGGAGTAATCGAGCTGCACAAGGTGAAGGGCGAAGGCAACCCGGAAGACGCTTTCACGAAGGACCTCGACAAAAAGCGTTTAAAGATGTTGCTGCAGCTCATAGGCATTGTGGATACAGAGTAGTCGAAGGTCAAACTTCGAGGTCGCATTTTGAGCTGATTTATATTCAAGTTCGCATGGCTCAACAGTTGATCTGCATTACATTATTGTTGTTTGCAGACAGATTTTGCTCTATTTTAGAGTTGTCTGCAAACAACAATAATGTAATGCACTATTTTAGCGCTATTTTAGAGACAGATTTTGCTCTATTTTAGAGTTGTCTGCAAACAACAATAATGTAATGCAGATCAACTGTTGAACCATGCGAACTTGAATATAAATCAGCTCATAATGAATAACATATTATGTCAATAAAGCACCAGCGAACCGCAGAAAGCGGTTAAGACTCACCGTGATGAGCCAAAGCCACCTGAATGCGGTTAAGACTCACCGTGATGAGCCAAAGCCACCTGAATGCGGTTAAGACTCACCGTGATGAGCCAAAGCCACCTGAATGCGGTTAAGACTCACCGTGATGAGCCAAAGCCACCTGAATGATATAGAAGAAGACTACATTCAGCTTGAACTGGATAAAGTCGAAACTATCCAGTTCAAGCTGAATGTGGATAAAGTCGAAACTATCCAGTTCAAGCTGAATGTAGTCTTGATGATATAGAAGAAGACTACATTCAGCTTGAACTGGATAGTAGAATGTAGTCTTGATGATATAGAAGATCAAGACTACATTCTACTATCCAGTTCAAGCTGAATGTAGTCTTCTTCTATATCATCAAGACTACATTCTACTATCCAGTTCAAGCTGAATGTAGTCTTCTTCTATATCATTCAGGTGGCTTTGGCTCATCACGGTGAGTCTTAACCGCTTTCTGCGGTTAGCTGGTGCTTTATTGACATAATATGTTATTCATTATGAGCTGATTTATATTCAAGTTCGCATGGCGCAACAGTTGATCTGCATTACATTATTGTTGTTTGCAGACAGATTTTGCTCTATTTTAGAGTGCTAATACAGACTTGTCAAGTCTCGAAAACCGACTTGTACACCTGGATAAAACAGAGCCGTATTCGACCCCTAAAACGAACTTTTATTTGGTACCTATCATTCGGAAGCACAGCGCCCTCGTGGTACGAAGAGCTTGAAAAGAGCGGAGCGTGTATACGTGTCTCGCAGCCACAAACCTGACGCGTACTTGGCTGCGTTAGCTTACGGACGCTCTGGGCAACGTCACCTCGCCACGTTTGAGGCCTGCAAGTACTCTTTGATTTCGGCAGCTGCAGTAAGGAATCAGGGCGTCATGCTGCCCGAGTTTTTCGAGGAAGCTTTCCTCAAACGGCTCTAATTCGACTGATACTGGTCTGTTTGATGCGCTCATGCCGGTTGTGCTTTGTAGAATCACAATGGCAAGCGGTGATGTAATAGGTTTTTCTTCAGTGAATCAAGCAGCTGCGTTACCAGATCCGGTGCTTCCAGAAGGTCGAGTGCTGAAGGGGATGCTGACAGCTCGTAAAGGAGCAATTTAGCGCCGACCCCGTGGAGGGCCTTCGCAGACGTTCTCATTTTCGTTGGGAGAGCGGTTTGCAGTCCTGCGAGGTAGAATCGGTGCACTGCTGGGTGAACCTCCGTTAACTAGTCTAGTGTTAGATGACGAGTGTGTCTACGTCAGAGCCAGCAAAGGAACAGCGCAGAACCAGTTCATTGTGATGATGGAGGAGAACTTCTCCAAGTTGCTGGTTCAGCGGGTGAAAAGAGTTTCCTGCAAGGAAAGGCAATCTTGGAGAAATGACGTGATTGGCAACATGCAATTTGAGCTCTACGTGTATTGCCGTGGGAGAGCGAGAGCATTGCCCACTATACACAGGCTACGGCTTCGCGCATTAGAAGTGCTAGGAGGGCGGTGGAGGGATACCAAGAGGAAACTGTGTAAGTTTAGGTCCAATCGCTCTGAACCACGTTATCACTTCGCATGCAAGACAGCCAGACATCACCGAGTTCCGAATTCCCAGGACAACACGACACGCCAGGCGATGGCACTGGACGAAGCTGCAGCTCTGACTTGAGTGATGAAACGACCAGGGGGGGGGCAAGACTACAAATCGCGACAATAAGTTAAGAGGTCAATAATACCTGGAACGATTTTCGGGTTGACGTCGCAAGTTTGCGGCGAGCGCTCAGTCTGCCTGCACACGACATATTTCATGAGGGAATATTTCACGGATTTACACCTGTAGATGCACCGCACGAGGACATGGAAAACATTGATCATGTGCTCGAAGATGAATATGAACTACAGAGTAGGGAAAGCTAGGCTAGAATATCTAGTTACTGGGGCGCTAAGAAAATAAACGAAGAGCTTCGTACGCTTGTTGCATCGTATCCACAATGCCCGTACACACGCAACAGACCCTTGTCTAACGTGCGGGTGCACGCTTTCATGGTCACGGCTAGAACTTCGTCTGAATAACTAGGCCATATCAAATTGGCGTGCTTCTGTATCCCTGAAACGAATTTCAGAGAACAATTCGTTTGTGGCGAGTCGCTGACTAAAATTATTCTTGCATTTAAGTTTCCCTCCCCTGGACGCCAGGAAGAGCGCCTAGTTGATGTTGTGGCGCTGCTTTCCATACTACATTTTGGGTAGGTCCTGCTGCTTATAAGCTTGGGCTAGGCAAATACTTGCATTGTGGTTAGGACAGCTTATCCACACTGTATCTTGGAGCACCAAACGTACCACAATATGATGGAATACATGTATCAGCCCGTCGTTTCGATCTAGATATACATACGAGTCATACGCCCATTACGCCTATGTTTGGTGGTGCTGCGATGAGACTTCCAAATAACAGTGGGGACAAATCGAAAGCTGCTAATATTATTAGAACGGAAATCATTGACGTCCCAGACGCCAGAGCCTATACGAAAACAACAAAGCCGCGACTTCGCACGGAACAGCTCTGGATTTACAAAACTAATACTAATAGGCGAGAGTACACAGGTCGAAGAAAATTTCTTCGATCTATTTAATCGAAAACCATAAAACCTAGTTCGTTGAAGTGCAAATGAAAAAAGTCCTCCATAGCTAGACCACCTCGAATCCGGGGGGAACTGAGCCGCCAGGAGCTTGGCAGTCATTCTGCCGAACATCCAAGAGCTCAGACCATCACAAGTAGACTCAGGGGCTCTTGCAAAGGGGATTCTCCTCGATCGTGGGAACGCTTGTTTCTCGGCTGATGAGCGGGATTGAAGCTCAGCGCCAACAGTAGCCTTGGCGGGACGAGTCGAGCGGTTTCAGGATGTCACACCAACAGCTGACCACTTTTCCACCAATCATGGCCCATTATGTTGGGTGCGAGAGAGACCCGGCAGCCGAGCGACGGGGCTCGCCGGCCAAAGTCCGAACGCGCCTCGTCACATGTTTCCCACCTATGGAGGTACAACGATAGTTTCTTGTACTTAAACCGTTTTACCCCGTCGGGTCCATACTGCTGCAGAATGTCGTCCATTTGCTCTTGGGATGAACATTTTCCGATCGCAAACAACGGCTGACTTCCCCGGATTTCTAACTGCACTTTTCCTAAGGAGTACTCCTCAAAGATGCGCTCTAGAACGTGTGGCTTCATTTCAATGCGCAGACCGAAAATACCAATCCTGAATTCTTTGCCTTCAGCTTCACGGTCACTAGGGCGGTACATCACTTTGAGCGAGGAATCCCATTCCGACTGCGGGACTGGCTTTAGAATCATAGTGCTCGTCGGGTCTCCGTGGCGAAACGTATCTGTTTCGTGCGAGTCGAGGTAGGCCTTGTAAACTCGGTTTGCTTCATCTTCAGACGGAAAGAACAAGCGAAACGAATACGCGATGTCGGGGCTCGTATAGGCTGCAACCTGGAGACAATCGCACGCACCGCGTCTACTCTCCTGTCGAATATTGTGGCGATCGAAGTACGTGCCATGCGATACGAGGTCACTCCTCAGCTTCGAAGCACTCCAAGCAACTGTAAATACGACACTCTATTGCTGTTGACGTACTCCAGTTCATTGAGAGTTAAGCTGGTGTTTTCCGACCTGTGAACACTGGTTGTACCCAAATATTGACCCCCTTGATCGATAGCTAGCCTGGCTTCAGCAAGCTCCACAGTGTTCGATCAAGTTGAACAGGGTGTCCGGACAAATAGGACGTGGTCTTCTCGTTTTTTGCGCCATAATTTCTTGTGCTTGTTTCTAGTTTCAGTTTGTTGTCATCGAAAAATACCCCGCTAGCTCTGCAAGCATTTAGTATGTCCCTACGAAGGTGAGCAAAAGTCAGCGTGCATTTTTCCACTTCCACCGAAGATTCCGACATCGAGAAGATAATCACCGTGGTCGTCTTCATAAACTCTGCTTCCAAGACTTCCCATTCTGGTTACGACAGAGCTCCAAGTAGGTTCTCTTCGTCATATTCGATGTCACTGGCCGTCAGGTCCGTTTGTGTACGCGGTCGTTTTCCGTTGCCCCCGGGACTTGCTTCCATCATCGACCTCACAGGTTGGTGGTCATCATCAGACCTCTACCAATACGGGAATTAATGAAATTTTCCCGTTTTTCCCGTATCCTGGTGAAGCCGGCATATGGGAGCAATTTGGTGGCTCATATGATAGAATATGCTAACTGCAGTGCTGTTCAGGGACTCTCTGCCAGCTCGGTTGGCTTCTAGCTGCTTCTACCACGAATGATAGCAGTAGCAGTTGTTTAAAGCTACCCATTGTATACTATCCCAACGTGCTTACTTTGTGGCCACCTACTTCTCGCTCATTCTTCTTTTGTCTTAATGACAAACAGCATCCTGTCCAACGCGTGAGCTACAGCAAGAGACAAAATGAAATAGAAGAAGCCCATGAAGCAAACGAAGCTCGGCGGAAAGCAGCCTGTGCGTTGCGCATGCTTTTCGATGAACTTCACGCCGAAGAGAGTGAAGTTCATCGAAAAGCATGTCGTAGCGTACGGCCTTAAGATTGGAACACGAAATGCGACCACGGGCCATGTCGAGACAGTTCTCTGTCGATTTTGCAGCACGTTCGGAAGGGAGAAGGCTAATTCTAGCAACTCGAAGAAGTCAAGAGCAGCGCCGGCCAACCCAAAATACTTCAACAGCTTCAGAACAGACCTCTACCAACAGCATTTACACGGTCAACATCCAGTAAAGTGGGGGGAATACACGGTTCGATCTACCGACCCGGAGAGGCAACAATTTTCGAATCGCCCGAAGTTCCTTACGTCGAGACTCTCGAGGCCGTGTTCGAATCGGAGGACACCCTGCAGTTTACGCTTAGCTTGGGCATTGTTGATATTATCATTGGGCGACTGCTCTTCCACCCAGAAGAGGTTAACGGGCTCACGCACGCCCGGATCATGGTGATGTTTGTGAAACAAGGAGAAGTATACAAAGTTACTGAGAAGCGACCTTCACGATTCCGCCTTTGTGTTCACTTTCTCGGTCGGGGCGCCTCATTTCGCATGGCTTCCAACCTCATGGACGATACAAAGGAGGAAACAGGAATCGGCCGCTACGGGGGTTGTAACGAAGCGATAGTTGCGCGTTATGCACACATTGTGTGTGCTGCATCACTTCAAATACTCTCGAACTGTCTTGCAGCTGCTTGGACATTTTCCCTTGCTCTGGACTGTGGAACACATCAAGGCAGATCCTATGTAGACGTGCGATGCAGGTTCTACAAGAGTGGAGCGGTACACAATTACCATTTACTAGCGATCCCGCTGTACGACCGCCACACAGCCGCCAACATTTTTAAGGTTGTACAAGCATTTTCGGACGCGCTAGTGCCCCAGTGGCGCTATCAACTCTTAGGTGTTGCTACGGATGGAGCCGCCACAATGGTCGGGCACGTTAGTGGCCTCGCAACCCTTCTTGAAAAAGAGGCCAAGAACAAAATCACCCGAGTTTGGTGCGGGTTGCATCAACTCAACTTGAAGATGCAAGTGGTGTTCCAGCAAGCACTGAATGAAACGTATCTCGGCAAGCTGACATCTTTGATCGGTCATCTCCGTCGCCAACAAAACCTGATTGCAGAAATGCAAACCACTTGCCCGAAAGTTGCCAGTTCACGATGGCTGACCATGTTTAATGTGGCAGATTGGCTCTGCAAAAATGGATTTAAGGTTCGCGCGTATCTTACAGGAAAATAATCGACTTGCGCTCCAAACATGGTGTGGTGGATTTTTCTTTACGCACTACGTGAAGTGGCACGTAAAGCCAATGCTGTCTTCGTGTCGTTACAAGGAATGTCGACATTGGTTAAGCAGCAGGAAGATCGCTTCACAGGACTTGTGAAAAACTTCTTGACATGAGTGGCGCCCAGGGACCCCTCTCCCAGAAAGCAATAGAAGAATTCGACACCAGCAAACACGAAATCAACGGGAGCTTCGCAATTTCGCACACGGCCGCAACGACATACGTGACCAATCTCGACCTGTGGGTGTGCACAAATATAAAATCACTGGGAGAAGGGCAACTGAAAACCGTGGTCAGCGCAGTTGCGAGAATGTACGTTTTAGTCCTTTCACAGGTACACGATCTGACTCAAACAACTGGATATTCGCCGCCGGTGACTCCAAAAGAGCTTGTTACGAGCACGATGGTGGAGCTCGCAGCTACAATTGAAGATCAGCACAACCGACTTCTTCAATACTATGGAGAGGAAGGTATTAACAAGATTGGTCAGGAGTTCAAGAGTCTCAGCAGAGAGTACGCCAGTAACAAGCCGGTTCGGGCGGCGATTGACAGTTTTGACAATCGTCTCGGCAGCTTTCAGAAAATGTGGGAGCTCGGCGAAGCTTTCACCAGGTTCCCGACACTAGCAGGTTTCTGTGGAGGTATAACCACTGTCTTCCCAAACACTGCCACGGTTGAGTCAGACTTCTCACTTATTGGATGTGAGAAAACGGATCGGAGGACTTCTCTAACTGACCTAGCGCTTGAAGGCATCCTGCATTGCAAGCAGTGGCAGCGTGTCTCTACTCTAGGCTCGTAGATGACCTGCAATAGCTTGGTAAACATTGAATCCCATATTTCCCATATTTTGCTCTTCAGATGAGGTCGTATATACTGAAAATCTGGGAAACTTGACCATTCCCGTATTGGTAGAGGTCTGGTCATCATCCATCGTAACATCATCTCCCGACAAAGACATGCTTCTCCAACGAGAGTCTGCACTTGCCATTTTCAAGCAATATTTTTCCTGTAGGGTCGCACTATACAATCTTCAAGATGTAGCGCCCTTTTAGCCGGCTTCCAGCCAACCACCTCTGTTGTGGCCCCCACTCGCCCTGCGTCGATCTAATTCGGGAGTGCATAACCGGCAAAGCAGCTTGGAAGTTCCGTTTATTTTAAGAAATTGAAACCGCCGGGATTAGATTTATCTCGTCCAAAGCGATAAAAGTATTGATTAGCACGCGATGCCTGTAACAAGGGTACGAAAAGGGCTGAAACGAGTGGAAAGTGAAGAAATAGGTAAATCCGGTAAATTTAGTTCGTAAATATAAATGGTGCCATTACATAGCCGAGTGTTTCAAACCTACTAAGGTGCCCTTCGTAAGAGGTCCCGATGCATGTACGCCATACTAGCTGCGCTTTAGCAAGACGACTCCCGTGTGTGGTGCTGGGCGCTTTCAATTTTTTAAACCCGCTTGTACAATCTGTACCGTCTGTCGCTATATGTAACGAGGTATCTACTCTACGAATTTACTAAATATCTGAAATCTAGGCAGCAATAACCATGTCGCGGCTGCTAGCGAAAGGCAATGCATAGTGATGATACATATAATGCACCATGATGCATTAAACATTATAATGGTGGCGCTGTCAAAGTATCAATGTAATTTTTCAATTCCCGGATTTACCATTTTTCGTTTTTCCACTCGATTGGTGTCCCTTCTTATGGGCATCGCCTGTTAATAGGCGGCCCAAAAATAAAAATCCAGAGCTGTTCCGTGCTCGCGCGGCTTTGTTTATGATGTTTAGTTTTGTTTTTGCATTGTTTTGACATGCCATCCCCGTCGTGGTTGGCGAGACCTCAACGGTGATTAAGGCCTTTTCAAATGGAACATCAGCGGCAGCGGTAATATTTGGCCCTCAGGACTGCAACCGCAGCATTGGGTCATCCAGTACAAACTATTTTCTCAGTCTTGGGTCAGGACGCTTGATACTGCGGTTGTCCATTCTGGCCACAAATAGCTCGATGAGTGCGATAGATTGCAACAAAGGGACCCCAGTCCAACCTCGACTCTTGTCGGCATTTCTCGATTTCAGCTGCAACTGCACAAGACCACGGATCTGGTTTGCTAGAGTCCACTCCTTCATTCGTTATGGGTGCGCTTTCCAGTATCACTCAGCGCCTCTGGCGAGCTTGGACTGCTCTCCAGGTCGAGTTTCAAGGCCGCTACTCCGTAGATAGGCTAAGTAAGCTCAAGGACTACATGGAAAGTGTGAGTGCAGGACGAGTTGCGATTATATCACTCCTAGCACCGCTCCCGTGCCTCATACTCGCGATCATGGTCGAAGCTGTCCCGCTGGCGCCACCTGAAGACGGAGTTCGAGCCAACTGGGTCTTCCTCTGATACGATTTGGCTTCGTGACGGGCCTCATGGTTGGCTCCTTGATTTTCCAAATGGGCAAGAACGTCCCCGCTCTCGTTGTCAAGACCCGCCATGTCATCACCATTGCGATACTGAAGGCACTGGAAGCCGTGGCCACCCTCTACGCGGTGGCGTCGGCGACTACCTTCCCAGTGCTATTACGTCGTGGACATCCTAAAAAATGTGAAAGTACTCATGGCCAAGATTCCAGAAGACCACCCCCACGCTAAAGACAACTTTGTCCAGTTGGCAATGCACTTGCTGGATATTGAGACGCGACACGAGCCGAACATTGAGCCATTTTGCGGACGCTTCAAAGCCAGACTGGCGAGCGCAGGTTGAAGGGTGGGTGAGCTCCAAAGCATTTGCCAACGTAAATCGCTTAGCCAAACTACCGGAAGATGAACCCCATGAGGAATGTCCCACCCAAACACAAAAACCATCCCGTGGAACCCGAATTTTTCCTATGAGGCCACCACAACTTCTAGGCAAACTGGATAAGAAACTTCCTTCCGTGATAGTGCCGAGTTCCTCGCTAGAACTTGAGTCGATTTTTTCTAGGGGCGAACGTGCCACCTTCATTCGGGAAAGTGCTCGTGTGCTGTTCCTCACTGAGTATCTCGTGCTGGTCGAGTATGTTGAAGTGGTGCTACCAATTGTTTACAGTGAGTACTTCTTCTCCAAACTTCAACAAGATGAATCGTCTCTAACGTAGATTTATTCCCACAGGTGTGCATCATGCGATCGTCTACAACTTGCACAACCGCACGTACTACCCTGCATTGGACAGACTCTCTCTGTCGGAGTTTTCGTCGACCATCTCCCACGTCCTGATTTACAGCTCGTTGGAGTTCGCCTCGTTGCTTGTGTCAATCGTTGTTCTGAAACGCGCGCTTGGCTTTTCGTCCTTGCGGCAACTATCGTTCGTGCTGGAGAATCAGGCGGGCATCATACAGGGCAAGTTACTCATCCTTGTGATCTACGTCATGCAAATTTCGTTGGTGCACATAGGTGAGTGTCAAATATTTCAACCGATACATGTAATTCTGCCGAAAATCGCTATTCTAACTGAAAGCATCAACGTGTTTAACGATCCAGGCGCTGATTTCAGCTTTGCTTGGCTGCATGCTGGACACCCAAGCAAATGATTGAGGAGAAATCCGTTGCCACAATAAGACATTTGCACACAACTAAAACTGCAGAAAAATGTCACAATAAGGACAGCTTTTGTGTGCGCTTAGATTAGAGTTTTCCATCTACACAGCTTTGCACTGGTAATTGCATCATGCCACATTGACCTATGTGTGATTCAAGTCTAGCACTACTGCATATGTATCTGCACTTGATCTGACAACCATCGATCGATTTCGGGCACAAATTGTTTTCTGAATACTTCAAGTACACAACAAAGTGTAACGCTGCAACGTAGCCAAATTAAAAGCCTTATGCAGACGGCAAATTGTTTTAATGAAGGTTCGGCCGGCTTGCAGCAGTATAACATTTGCCTCGTGAACAAGTTTTTGCACATTCTTAGTATTACGTCCTCGCCATACAGGGTATTTTTGTCGAAGCTTTCGTTCGCCGCTAAACTCGGGCGAACCTCGTGTACAGTTTTGCTAACGCTGAGTCAGTGCCAGCGAGTGATGATAAAGCGGCTGCAGAAAGCTCGTCAACGCCTCTGGGCAGCGTGGACGTCAGTTCAAGTGGAGTTCCAAGGTCGATACTCCGTGGAGCGACTACAACAACTTGATGCCTTTTCGAAAAGCTTGACTACTGGTAGACTTGTCGCCATACTGTTGCTAAAACCGCTGCCAAGTCTTGTCATCAGCCTGTTGAAGGAGCTCCCACCTTTGAATCCCATCGATGCTGGTGTGTTTAACAACAAAACGTTTTTCGTTCGCGCGTGGTTAGTGCTCGCCTTCATAAATGGAAACATTTTGTTGCAAATGGGTCAAAGTGCACCGCGACTCAAGCTCACTACCCTCCAAGTTGTGGTTTTCGCTTTATTCGCAGCAGGAATGGGTGTCGCGTTTATTCTCCGGTTGTGCGCATTGATAGTTTTCCCACTACCGTTCGGACTACTCGTGGTAGCGCCGCCCGATGTCATCATGCTATGTGCGTGCTTTGTATACATTTCCGGACCGAGATGGCGAGCGAATGCAGACTTATGGAACGATGTGAAGCGGCAATTGTCAGTCTTCTACTGCCAGGTTGCTCTCACCTTCATCTACCCGATCTACATCTACGGATTCGTGTCCCTCGCTGGAATTCATCAAGTGATATTTGTCTTGCTCTTGCCGGTCATCCAGATAATTGCCAAAAATTGGGTCAGCCGTCAACTTACTGACAACGATCTCAAACCGGAAAGCGTCATCTTCATTGTCGAGGTTTTCAACGCCCTGTATGTGTCGAATGCTCTTCACAATTCTTCTTCATGGAAGACGACAGCGACGATTATGGCCATCGATTTCGTGCACTTTTGGTTGTCCATGCTGGATGTAGTGGAGGCTCTCGACGAAGTGAAGATCCTCATAGCTAAGATTCCTCGAGGCCATCCGATCGCAAATGAGAATTTCGTTCACGTGGCAATGCGCCTCGTGGAAACAGAATACATGATCGAATGCAACTCTACTGGTGCCCAGACAAACTATCGGCATTTGTAAAATGCATTAGCTTTGAGTATACTACGCAAAGGTAACGCGACTAGCAGGTTGTTGCCAACTTGGTGACAACCTCACTGCTGCAATCCAGGATTTGCTCTGGCGGTGACATTCGTGATTACTAGTCAGCTGGGCAACCAGCTGGGCACCAAATGATGTGTACCATGTGCATCATTTTAGCCAATCGTAGCTTGTAGGGGTACCGTTCGGTCGCTGTTGACACCGTTATGGTATGGTGAATGCGTCAGGAGCTTTGCGCAGTTGATTCGCAGTTTGAGGGGTCGAGACATCCATATTGTCCGATTACGCGAGATGCAGAAGATGATCAATTCCTCACGCTATCCACTATACCTGTAACCTGAAGTTGAAGCTGTACCCATCGACTTCTATATCCCCTGCTCAAACAAATACATAGTTATTAATAACTATTTCAGCAGGTATGTACCTGAAAGATTGGTCCATATCATCCTGACCATACTGAACCCAAGTCAACCTAAAGTATCCACTAAAGTATCCATACATAACCGCCGTTGCAGGAAGGAGTTGATGCCGGAGCCGCTTCCTGAAGGCTTGACACTGCTGCTGGGCCTCTCCATCGCGCTCAGTCCCCCCTTCGTGCTGTGCCTCGACTGCCTCGCGTCTTGTCTTGCATCTCGCAGCGCCAATCCGCGCTCTTAACGGCCCAAAACTCGCTGCGCAAGACCCAAAAAATGCGCATTTTGACGCTTTTCGTATTGTTTTGCACCATCAACGACGCTGCAGCCGCCCCCACGCAGGCGGTGGAGCAGTTCGAGCTGGGTCTGTATCGTGCACAGACGCGCACTCAGCGGCGCGCGCTGCTGGGACCGAGCAGAGCCTCAGATGAGACGAGGGCAGAATCTCTCGCCAACACGGCGCGGGTGGTGGACGAGGCCAATGCAGAGCACGAAGCAGGCAAGAAGTCATTCTTTATGGGCTACAACGAGCTCAGCGACTTGACGGACGAGCAGTACCGAGCTTTCCTGACCTCCAGACCGGACAGAGACTCACCCAGAAGGAAACAGAGGAAGAAGCAGCCGACGAGGGGCATCAAGAGAGGCAAACAGGTTACTATCAGCTTTGACTTAGACGCTGGATCAAGTGAGAGTGACGAGGAGGAGGAGGAGGAGGAGGAGGAGGATATTGAGGTACCGACGTCGTTGGACTGGACGACGAAGGCCGGGGGGAAGTACGTGACGCCGATCAAGAACCAGGGCACGTGTGGTAGCTGCTGGGCCTTTGCGGGAGTATCGGTGGTGGAGTCGAGGTATGCAATTGAGAACGATGTCCAGGCAACGGCGCTGAGTGTTGAGCAGGTTCTGAGCTGCTCGGCGTCGCTGGATCATATCCGGAGTAAGTTCCCTGACAACATGACAAGTTCG
Source organism: Phytophthora uliginosa (assembly GCA_024679075.1). Classification (NCBI taxonomy): domain Eukaryota; phylum Oomycota; class Peronosporomycetes; order Peronosporales; family Peronosporaceae; genus Phytophthora; species Phytophthora uliginosa. The sequence continues at coordinate 1,977 of JAIKVD010000163.1, read as the reverse complement.
TCGGAGGGGTGCTCGGGCGGAATGCCGTTCCTGACGTACACGTACTTGAGTTTAGCGAAGCCTCATGGTCTGTCGTGTGGGAGTGTGATTCCGTACGTGATGGCAACGAACGAGACGGATCCAGCGTGTCCCTCGAAGCTTACTGCTGAGGTGGCTGTGGCTTGGGAGCAGAATGTATCGGACTATAAGGTGGTCGCTACGAGTGAGAAGGCGCTACTGCGAGCGGTGACACGAGGACCTGTCACGGCCAACATCGATGCCACAGGAGACGGGTTTCGTCACTACGCAGGCGGAATATACGACGCTCAGGACTGTCTGAGTGATGGAGAGGAGGTAAATCATGCCGTGGTGGTCGTGGGCTTTGGTGAGACTGACGCTGGCGAGAAGTTTTGGATCATCCGTAATACCTGGGGCACCATGTGGGGTGAAGACGGCTACATGCGCATCGCTCGCGGTGGCAACGTCAGTGAATACGGCCCTTGCAACATGTACCTCTACGCAGATTACCCGGTGAACCTCACTGTCGGCTCCAACGCGACTAGCGGTGAGCCCACGTGCGCTTTGCCACCGTCGAAGTTTGAACCGCTTTCGGTGATGAAGCTGGTTGGTCTCTCGGGCAACCAAATTGTTTTGCTGGTGCTTTGCACCGTCTTCAGCGTGGCCGCTGGCGTAGCTCTGTATCATGGCTCGGAAATTATCCAAAACCGCAAGGAAGCTGCTGGTGAACTGCGCTACCAGGACAGCTACGCTCGCTGGATATTGCCGTCACGCGAACAGATTGCTGCGGCACTTACCCATCGCAATAACCAACGTCAGCAGCGCACCAACACTGCACAATAGAGACAAGAGCTTCCAGTTTCCTTGCTTACATTAAAATATAATCCATGATGCTGACCACCAGCAACCCCCGCTATAGCGACACATCAGGATTGGAGTCTTCCATCGGCCGAGAGCCGTAGGGCGATCGCTGATACGGGTCCTGGTCAATGTCGTCGTTTGCCATTAGCGTCAGATCCGACAGACTATCCGCCAGGTCTCCGTTCGACGGAATGTAGTCCTCGTGAATCATTGGTCCGAGCGATGTGGTCGCAGCCTCCGGGTCGTGAAAGGCGCCATTGGTAGTGGCTTCTGAAATGGGACTCATGGATGCTAGCGGAGACCCGCCATTCTCCACGTGGATCATTGCAAGTTTCGGGATCACCTGCTGCCATTCCTCCTCCACCTTCTTGCTGTACTCGATCTGCATCTGGATGTAATCCAGGATAATGTGCTTGAAGTCTGCCAGTTTTTCACGCTTGAATCGCTCCACCTCGCGCAGCACTCTCTCCGTGACAATATCGTCCTCAAGTTTGGCATCTTCCATGTGCTGTTGGGCGGCGCGCACTTCGTTCTCCGCGAGCTGCACTTTCTCCTCCGACGACCCTCCACGAGCGTTCTTCAGCAGCTTGCCCAGCGCAGCTTCCTTCGCTTCCACATCCGCCACCGCCGCGCCGTACGCGCACCGCACCTCATTGCGCTTCTGCAGCGCCGCCTTCACCGCCCCCACCAGCCGGATGTAGTCAAAGATGGGCTCTTCAAAATGCAGCGCCTCCCGCTCGGCATGTTCCGCCGCCAAGATCGAGAGCTGGTCGGAGCAGTGTCCGATGTGGCTCAGTCCCTCCTGCAGGGACGCGTTCTCCTCGGACTTCCCGAGCAGCGTGAACGACACGCCGAACTCGAAGAGTCCGTCGGCGATCTCCCTGGCTCTCTTGGTCAGTCCGTGCGCGTGCTTGTGCAGCCCCGTCATGATGGGCTCCAGGCCTTCAATGTACGCCATCATGTCCGCCACCTCCACGTCCGCCGAGGTCTTGGGCAGGTTCGTCGTGGGCGTCATCAGCGTCGACGAGATGGTGCTCACGGTCTCGTCCAGCCACTGGAACAGCGCGCCGCGCTGCGCGTTAGGCGCCGCGTGGCGCGGATCCTTGCGGAAGGCCTGCA
>JAIKVD010000162.1:0-21529 GCA_024679075.1 Phytophthora uliginosa | reverse complement strand
GTGGGGGGGGGGGGGGGCTGCGACGGGTCGAAGGTTGTCATCCCGAAAGTTGACGGGTTTGCACTAACTACAATTACAGGTTGCCATCTTCTACTTGAAATTGCTCCAATATACTAAATATGTATTTTTTTGCATTTCATGGCGATCCGATGAATAACTGATTCTGTCGGTACCCCAAAATGATTTTGCAACGTCATTTTCGGAAGACCTGATCCTTATGTCCTCGGAATCGTCAGCACCGCTCTCGCAGCTATCTGCGGTCAGCAGATCATCGCTCCCGTCGTCCACAGAGTCGGAGGAGTAGTCGTCATCGCCGCTGTCGTCTTGCTCGTCGAACTCACTCGCGACCGACTCCTCCTCGCCGGATTCGCGACACCTAAAGAACTCCGAGCCCTGCTCGCAACTCGGCCGGCTCGACCACTTCTCCTCTAGCCCCACCACACCTGCAGAGACACCAGCACCGGTAGAGGCATGTTTAGGAGTGGCGGTGATACACCTCGTTGAAATTTAGAGAAAACTTCCGAGTTTTTTTTCCTCGGGAACTCAGTTATATACGAAAATCAGTATTTTAACAGCGATTATCTCGAAAACTGTAAAGGGTTGACAAGTAACACCGTGATGGTATAGACGAATTTTGTCTTGGCCAGAGTATTTGGTAATTCATAGTAAAAAATCACCCAGACTAACTGTAGTTCTTACACTGGCTCTTCCTAAGAAACATGATCCTTGGAAACATCGTGGGATTTACAGTCGTGGGAAATGAAGACCGAATTTTCCTTGTTTTCTTGACAGTCTCGGCTCATATTCCCCCCCGACCTTTTCTGTACCATCTAACAGATCGCGCAGACTTTTAGACACAGCTGAAATCCAGTAGGATTGTTTACGCTTCGTATTTCCTACGTGGAGACTTTGTCCGTTCGGGGAAGACGTTCCATGTAAGCTTTGTTGTGATTGCACCGCCAAATTCGGAATATCACTTTGCGACAACGCAATAGCATCATCAGTCACTTTGTTAATATAAGCACACTACGACAATATCATTGTCTTGACTAGGTTCTGGCGCATTTGAACCAGTCCCAAGAGTACCCTGAATTTTGCCATTTTCACGATCCGTCGCGCTGATGTCGTTATCATTTACAACCAAGCCTGACTTCGGCACGGTAGAAATGCTAGCACTATCATACCACGCAATATTCCTAGTAGTAGTCGCTCAAAATTGCTGTATGGTCTCAAACTTCTCTTTAAACCGGTCACTTTTGCCCAGTGCGTTATCAGTAAGCACAATGAGAAAAGCATCGCTCTCCGCAACGGCAGCGCATGTTGATTTGACTGCGTCGCTAACCTCAGCATCTGATGCAAATTAAATTGGGTACGAGTTGCCGCGAAGTACTCTCCAGTATCTCGAATGATTCCAACAATATACTGGCCAGCACCACTTTCAGGAGCTACCAAGGTGCGTGACGGAGCGAACAAGATCCCAGATCGACATGTGGATTATCAAGATTGCGGATCGGCCTGGACCGCTGATCGGCCTTGATCGTGGATCGGCCTTGATCGTAGATCGGTCAAGATGGGAAGCACAAGGGACAAATCCAGGACATGAATTCAGTTTTAGGATGCGAGATATGATGATAGCGGTAGTGAGATACATGTGGTGAAGCGTGGAACGAAATTTGATGCCCCGGGGTAGAACGAAGCTATGTGGAAGATACGTAGAAACTGGGGCCAAGTGAGGCTCGAGCCAGCGTGATCCGGGCGAGCCAGCGTAATCCGGGCGAGACGAGGTGATCTGTATGACACCAATGGTCTTATGAACCTGCTGAAAGATACTGGTCTGGTAGCGAGTCCGTTCGACGCGAACAACCTGTTTGATCTGGATCTGAAGGTGGTCGCGAAACAATGTTGGACCGGCGGCTGTCGTGCGCAACATCACAAAAGTAATACGAGGGCATCCATGATCGTGACTAAAACATATTCCTTGGATATTTTATCCCTGAAGTCGTTATCCATGCATTTGTACCATGTTGGTACCATGCGACGAATCAACTCGGCTGGTGTAAAGCTATCCAGTACACTCAGAAGAAGCGGTCAACGACAATTTCAAGAGATACTAACCGCATAGCGAGAGCCGAGACCACTCCGAGCTCGTTGCGATATCGTGAATGGATTCGCAATCAGTGAATATGATTGCGACCGGTTGCAGCGCGCTGGGTAAGACGGTCGCTTTGAGAAATTATTATATGCAGCTGTTCCTCGGGTTGGTAGCCGTCGCTGTAACAAATGGCGTCATAATTTACAAGCTCAACCATCAGCAAAACGGAGAGAAGGTAACGACCCACGCGAAGTATTGCACAACGAGCTATTGGATCTTGACGATCCGACTTCACGTCAAACATGCTAGCGGAAACTCTCGCCAGCCGTCCAGCCGGATCAGACAACCAAAGATTGGAACAAGTGGCAAAACGATACTCGAGACAGCAATTTTTGTGGAAAGTTTGTTCTGTATTGAGAACCAGTAAAGGTTCTGAGACGCACCCAGTCGTCGATCAAGACGTCCTTCGACAAGCTGAAAGTCTCAGTTGGCGAGATCTCGACAGATCCAAGCCCAGTGGTCCCAGATCCGAAATTGTCACCCCAGACCGGCTCGACTGGGCCCACCATTCATCTGGGCCGTCTTAATCGATCTTAAGCGGTCCAGATCCAATGGTCCCAAACCTGTATCTACTAGTTTTCGGTCTATCTGGTTACAGATCTGGAGCAAATCGGGTCGTTTCTTCAACTCTGCGAAGTCCACCTCACGCAGCTCGTGTAGTGTCGCCACATAGATCACATAGTCCTCCAGAAAACGGCTGTAGTATTTCAGACTTCTCAGAAATGATTGCATCGATCGGAGATCTTTTCGGAACGGTAGATCTGTCAGAGCAGACAGGTCCTTGGTGTTAGTTTCTAATCCGTCTTCGGACACTTGATGTCCTAGATAGTCTACTTACCGCATTCTCCAGGAGCTCTTCTCCCCGCTGATCGAGAGATACCTCTGGTCCCACGCATCCAGCAACGTATCCACCCGTCACCCCATGATCTTGTTGTCACCAGGATATCATCAATGTACGATCTGCGAACACTGACGACCTTCCGGGATCTTCCGGCTCCCCCGCTTCGACCATATCGGTGGTGTTCTCAGAGTTACCGGCTCGTGGGATCCGGGTGAATCCATACAATTCGTTGTGTAACAGCCGCTGATAGATCTGGGGTGCGTTCTTGAGACCGAACGGCATCCGATTCCACTCGAACTGCTGAACGGGGGGATGAAAGCCGAGATTGCTCGAGCCCGATCCGTCATTGTCACTACCCAGAACCCACCAGCCATATCGAGGGAGCAATATCACAATACCTTGTCCAGACCTTCCAGTAGGTCGTTGGTCAGATGCATTGAGTACACCATCAGCCTAGTGAGGCTGTTAACCAGATTATGAAGTGTACTAAGGGGAGAGGATGAGATCTTCCGATCCGATGTGAATGACGCATTGATTGCGATCGCTCCAAAAAAAGAACCCCGCCACCAGATTCAGGTACCGATCCCGACTGTCTGCGCCGATGAAAAATTGTTGGTGATAAGCTACGACGTAACCGCATTTTTTCTGCAAATGGCCGATTCGTGTGGATGATTTTGATGCGCTCAGCCAGAAATTTGAATGACGCAATCAGGCAACTTCCGTTTTTTTTTGTACCCTATTCTTATCTGTCATCGTACTGACAAACGTAGTCGCTTTCAGACATACAGTGGCAAAACTACAGTCTGTCCCACTAACCAACGAGGCGTCACACATTCTTTAAGTTCATTTGGAACTTGTATCACACTATCGTATAGCGATTGCCGTATCGAGCAGCCAAATTGTGATCATCTCTGGACAATACATTCCCCTTTAGAACTGATAATCACGATCGCTGCATGAACAAAATGTTATGGTTCGCGTAAAATGTGACATCATTAATGGACAAAAAGTCACACTGAGGCGGAGCCGATGACACCACCGTATTCTGGGAGATGAGATTACCCCGAGAACATTCTCAGTGCTCGAAGGGGATCAAATGAAGTACGCGGTTATTTTGTTTTGGAGGAGGCGGAAACGAACATGCCCAAACACCTCCCTTCCAACATAAGCTCGGCCGACAAGATAATCAGCCTCCCTCAAGCCCTGCAGCGGCCTTTCATATTATTAGTGCAGTAGCGAGCAATACATCTTCAAAGCCAACAATTCCCACTTCTAGTAACGAATCAATCGTGGTACATGACGCACCCCCAACACGACCAGGGATGATTTGTGAGCATCGGATTGTTGTGTAGACCTGGGTCGTCGCCGGACTGTTCATATGTGCCCGCGCACATGGGATGGCAAAAGCAAATTTACACATAAGAATATTCGCTTTCGTCAACAACTCTATCGATAATATCCTGATCATCAAAAGCATCACCAATACGCCTATCAATCAACCCCATCTGCTCTAAACGGCCTACCACTGCGTCGGCTTGTACTTTGGTCTCATTGTCATCATCGCTCTCTTTGAGCACACCACTAAACCGTTAGCGATAGTACCTGTTGTCAACTCTCCCCACGCTCCAACAATCCAGGCAATGGCCTTGCACCGTTTCTCCGGTGCTTCTGCCGTCCTTTGCCCGCCGGAACATGCTTGTGTTCTTGCAAGTTTGCAGGCTGCTCGCTGTGTCCAACCAAGCAGCTACACTTTGCTGACCACGGATTTGACCTCGGATACGACAATTGTTTTTGAGTTATGCACCTGGTCGACTCTGATCGGCTATATTATTGTGATTTCCAGCTATATTTTGATATCTAGGGCGATTGGTAAAGTATTTTCTGATTGGACATAAATATCATCATAGTACACTAAGCAATTCCTATTGGACAAAAACCATGCACCTCAACGTCCACACCTTCCATCACTGTCATCGACTGCACCCACTAGAGATCTGGTGCCCAGGAATGCTGTACGCACGCTAGGCAAAGTTCGTGAGCGCGCATGACATCCCGGAGTACCAGATCTCTACGGCGGAGTTCTGAAATTTTGTGTGGGCGAGAATGGCGTCACCAGCGCCCTGATTGACGGCTGGGCTACGGCAAAACTTGCTGGGCAACAGCATGCTGTATGACCCATCAAGGAACTCGCGATCCTAGATCTGATCCTGACTCGCGACCGCATGTGCAACGAGGATACGCTTTTTAGTGCCGCGCTCGAGTCCACCAGCTGCTGATATAAGCAAGGGGGCAACAAGATATTGTGTTTAGCCACAACAGCGCGTGGTGTGGCGGGTGATCTGGGAAGAAAATCTAAGAATGAACTATGCTACCGCTCTACCTTCCTACTTCGCGATCGAGAAACCGAGGGGTTTCCTTTTTCACCTTGAAACCTCTGCGACGTCTCAGGTGCTCGGGAAACCATCCAATTTTCAACAATCTCTTCGTGGGGGCAAAATAATACTGTGTTTGGCCACAACAGGGCGTGGCGTGGTGGCACTCCAATGATGTATTCAGCGCGTCCCGACTTGGGGTGTGCCAAATAGTGCTTGCCTTCGAATTTAGCACATCAATCTGGACAAGTAAGCCGAACCTTGAGCTGTGAGAACAGGATATGTCTCAAATGCGTTCGAAAGTCATTTCCCAAACAGCTTGATTACCAATCGATCTGCTCCTGCGATTAGAAGTACTGTGACGCCTTCAATGCGAATTGAGTCGGATGAAAACCGAGTTGGGTCCTGCCTGATTCTTGACACAGCAGCTTTAATAGCAGTTGCCACTTCATTTGTCGTGATCCCGGTAGCGAAGCTTGTCGATAGAGCTGGCATGCCAGCCCTTGTACCAAACGCTTGAGCACCCTGGACGATCCATTGTGCTGCCGTACAGGACACAGCATGGATCACCCGACCGTGAATGAAAGCGACACTCCTCGCGGCCATATCGGTTGTTTTTGTCTCTTTGAAGCTTGATGCCCAGCGAAGCGGCGACACCTGGCATGACCTGAGCACCGTTGTCGTCGAAAAATCGTTTGTGACCGAGTTTAAGGATGAAGTTGTGGCGCTTTGAGCCGATGAACAGGTTCTCGGAGCGCCATAACAAGAAGGAATAAGCATGTAGAATCCCGCCCCATAGTAATTGGTCGTGCGCTTGCCATAGGTTCAAGCTGACCGCTAGAGCACGCAGGAGCGGGGCCGAGACTGGATGCTGTTTGATGACTGGGTCGGTGAGTCGACGAATTCCACGAAGTACAATGACATGGCACGTGGATACACCAGAGTCGTACCCAACGGTAGACTTGTGATACCAGCGAACGGCACACAACTTGCCGCATATAGTTGAGTAGGTCTTAACCCTCCAAGCGTTTGTTCAACCCAAATTGCCACAGATAGACCGCAAATGCATCAAGCTGTGCGGCGTTTCCATGAATGTCGTTTTCACCGAGCCACTCTGGAAGCCTCCCATCAGTTTGCACCAGCGACACATTGATTCCACGCTCGCTGGTAAATACTGCTGGAAGTACTCGCGAGGGCCCCTGAACGGAGTAGCGCTCCCATAGCTCCTAGAGATCGCTGCAGTCGGCTGGGATCTCCACCTGCGTACATGACAGGAAGAAGTTAGCAAACAATGAAGGCAGTTGCGGTGACTGCCATACACGGCTGCCTGCATCTGCCATCACGTTGGCCACTCCTGGGATATCGACCGCCGACGCGTAAAATCCGTGCTTCACCTCAGATAGACTTAGCAGTCGGAGCAGCAGTTGCCCAAGGGGGCTGCGACTTGATCGTTGGTTGTTTCAGACGATTGCTGACTGGTTATCGATCCAGAAGCGTACATGGCGGTGATCGCCGTTGCACCGGCCTGACCAATGCGTACCCCACATCAGTGAAACGTATATAAAATCGGACTTGCAGGAATTCTTGTCGAGCCGGAAACAGCGAGCAGATGCCGAAGTCACTCGCATCCATATAAATGTGATAGTCATTCGGTTTGTTGTCCGTAAAGCGTGTGAGGGAGGGGGGGCGAGTTGAACTTAGAATAAGTTTGAACCAGCGCAAGTCGCCCTGAGCTGACGTTGATACACGGATACACCACGAGCGGCTGTGAATACGAGCCAAGTCAGCGAGACTCTGAAAGAACGGTATTGCGGGCCGAACGCAAGTCGTGACATGTCAGGCTTCCGAGGAGCTTCCGGATCTGCCCGAGTAGTGTACTCCTGCGAAAGCATCGCATCAATTCGTGTAGATGCTTTCGCGATCTTTTCAACTGGCATGGAGAGCGTAGCCGATAAAATATCCCACATCAGCCCGAGTGCTCGACCTCGAATAAACCATCCCGTGAATTTGTCTTCACCAATCGATTCTGGGCCGAGGACAGCCGCCATTGCTCGACGGAGGGCTACGTTGGCGTCTGCGAGGCGAAAACCAACATCCGGCTCGATACAGTTATGGTCGTCGCACCATGCTTTAGAAACAAAATTGTTTGATGCGTAGCGAGGTTGGAGGCGCCAATAGGGTACGCCCGCATATTAGATGTGCTTGATTGCTCCACCAGCGATCCAGTATTGACGTGGGGAGCCGCTCCATCCAAACGGGCACGAGAGATCGATATCGAGAATGTCAAGTTCGCGAATGACGCCCGAGAATCGACCAACATGATCGGCGTGTATGGGGATATACCGGACACGTTGCCAGAGAGCATTTTAACAAGGCGGGGGAATTGATCCTGAACCTCGAGAATCCTCCTAGCCAGTGCCGCGGCGCCATCATAGCTGACTTCAATGTCAAGTGAGTCGGATGTCAAGTCGTTGACTACGCCACCCTCAGGGAACGACAAGTCGTGGATCGTGCGTGCATCCTCGAACATAGAGGTGGAGAGGCTGCCGGTCTTGAGGTAGGCAAACACAGTGGAAGCAATCGATGCAGTAGGTCGTTAGAAGCGACGAAGATGAGAGGGAACTTGGTAGGAGGGTCGGAGCGACGCTTGAGCTGGGAAGAAAATCTAACAATGAACTATGCTATCGCTCTACCTTCCTACTCCGCGATCGGGAAACCGAGGGATTTCCGTTTTCACCTTGAAACCTCTGCGGCGTCTCGGAAACCATCCAAATACTTAGTAACTCACAGTGGAAATCACTATGATAATGCATATTTAATTCAATTACAATGGGAATTCGATTGGTGGGCGGCAACCACCCTGATCGATTTTGAGTAGAACCCACAATAACGTGTCGGAAATGACACTTTGCCGGATACGACAACCGCTACACCCTTCACTCTAATTAGTCAGACCCTGACTAATTATGGTTTTCGATTTTTATCGGAGAAACCCAAATGTTCGATTAGCTCCTGTGAGTTCAATATTAAATATCAAATTTTGATTTATCTGAAACCTGAGACCAGGATTGGCTTAAGCTCGCCGAGATCTGTCTAAATCCGCTGTCTTTGTGAACTTTCAGCGGTTTTGGAAAAGGTTGGTGTCTGAGGTGACACGAAAAGGTACGGAAGCATGACTATTTTCGAAGCACGACTAATTAGAGTGAAGGGTGTATACCGCATCCACAGCAGTATTGTAGGTTCTACTCAAAATTTCCATGGGCGATTGGTTCAATCAACCGCCGCGCAATCGGCGGCAATCGCCGGAGCGTATACAGCTTTGTATACCTGCTCGTTTAAGTACGAATGTAGCCATGACATGCGGCTTCTCGGCTGCTCCGGCGATTCCAAAATTGACTAGAGAATTGTATGGGGCGATTCATGAAACCGACCCGACTCGGCAAATTTAGACGGGAATCACAATAACAATGCCGATGTGAAGAAGTTACCGTGAAAAAAATCCTAAATAACAATCGATATTGTGAATTCCGGCTAAATTTAGAAACCCCGAGCGGTTCGCTGAATCGCCCACATACAATTCCCAAGTCATTAGCTGAATCGCCCGAGCAGGCGAGCATCCACATGTCATGGCTCCACTCGTACTTAGTAAAACTTGTATACGCCAGAGTATACGCGGGGCGATTGGTAGCCCCGGCCAGTTTTGAGTACCGTATCGTCATAGTCCTAGGCGTCACTTCAATAGCACGAATTACACATCGTTTGCACCAACATATGCCTGCAAATCATGATTTTACCGAGAATGTATTACGAATTGTTATTGTCTTATTCGCTATCGCTACACCCTTCACTCTAATTAGTCAGACCCTGACTAATTATGGTAACGAGCCAGGAAGGCAACAATTTTGTATGATTATTTACGGTGTACGACTAATACTGGTGCATGACTAATTATGGTGAAAACAACAGTCCATTTTCTTGGTGTCTACACTGATGCAGAAGCTGTAGCTTCGTTGTACCCCTCGGTGAAGTCCCCACTGTATCCGGTTACAATATCTTGAAGTCCCTTGCTAAGCTGACTAACTTCCCACTTGCCGTTGCTGCCTACGTCTAATCCGCATAGAACCATCGACTTTTTTTGCCCAATTCATCTTGTTCTTGTCTTGCTCCTCGTTCACCAAGCGGATACACTCCGCAGCGGTCTCCAAAAAGAAACGCTTGCCCGGATTGCGGAGAGAACCATTTGACCTTGCCCCTTGCGTCCAATCCCCACGCCGAATTGCTTCCATGTTACGGCGCTCACACAAGCACCACCAGTGCACCTTAATGCGCTGTATAGGTAAGCGATCAGCGGGTTGTAAAAAGTCAGTAGTATTAGGACAAAAAAACGAACACGAGTTCGAAGCTCGCGTCCGACTTTCCTCACCTCTTCACCTGCATGACCACTTGCATTGTCTAGCCACAAGTGCCGTTCCGGTGTGAATAGCCCGCCAGGTCCCCAGCAGCGTGTCTCGCGTAGCCATTCCACCATAAGCCGATTGTTGATGAACGCACTCGGTGATGTACGGTAGCAGACGCCGTCGACGCTGTCAGGGAGCCGTTGAATGGGGTAGTTTGACTTCGCGTTTTTGAAGATAAGCATCGGGCAGACAAGCTTGGCGTCAGACCCACCCTTACACATTGTAATTCCTTCACGACCTATTGATATATAGTAATAAAATATCAGTACTCACATCTGGTCGTTACAAACCCCAATACTAAATCGCATATAAATCAGTACTTTACCTGAAACGATGCTTCGGTACTTGACCTTGTCGGCGCCGCGAAAGTCGAGGGTCTTTCCGTCGTCCAAGTCGATAACAAAATGGCTTTCATCCATGTTATACTGCTGATCTGGGTCCAGCTGTCCGTCGTCGAAAAGACGCTTGGTTTGGTCTAGATGATGCGCCACAGACTGCTCAATCTGGGCCATTTTGACGTCGCTCACCTGCTTCTTGCCTTTAAGCTTGCGATAGACGATGTCGAAGCGGTCTGTGAAGTCTTGAATACGACGCGGAGTGACAAGCGACGCAAACACGTTGCCTTTAAAGCTGTAGGCTACATTGTAGATAGGATGCGAACTGTCCTCGATCATGGCTGTTGCCATGTCCATCAGAAGCCGAGACGACAGCTTAACGCCTGCGCATCTAAGCCGCTCAAACTCAGCAAGCAGCTGCGGGTACAGCCATTCCCAGTGGGCGTCGATCTTGCGGCCTCGTCCGGCGAGCGCCTTGTGGATGAGTTGGTATCGGCCACCTTGTGCGGTTCGCGCGTACTTCTACTGCCCTTGTCCTGCGAGAGCAAGCTGAAGGGAGGAGCGTTTTCGCCACCAATCCCGGGCCTTATTTAGGTTGACACGGCGGTCAGCAGCGCGAAAAAGCGTCGGAATACGGTCGATAGCGCGCGCGGGGAGGCCTTTTTCTCCATTGTCGAGCACGTCCTCCTCCATCCAATGGACACAGCGTTCTCTGTCAGCGACAGCAACGACATGCTGCAGCAACCGGCCGCCATCGTCGGTCATCTTGAGTTGTGGCGGCAGCGAGCCAAGTTGTATGAGTGGTTGGCGGGTGTGGACCAGCACGATTAATTGTGGTGCACGACTAAATATGGTAGTATTACCCCAAATGTCATTTTAAGTACGAAGTACGACTATATTCGAAGCACGACTAATTAGAGTGAAGGGTGTACCAATATCATCACCTACTCCGATGTCATCGTCCGAGTCGACTTCTCCGTCGGCCAGGTTGCAGTTCTCCAGCTCCGTGACAATGGCGCTCGTGATATCCTCAGTATCCGCATCCGATGTGGCTTCAACGACGCGAGTATCGTTCAAAATGCCAACCTTGGCAAATCCACTCACAATTGTCGCCTTCGAAAGGTTCTTCCAGCAGGTGGACACCCACTCAGCAATGTCAATCCGGCTTGGAGGCTTTAATTTAAACGGATCTTCGGTATATTGGGCACGAAGCTGTTCAACTTCGATGTCAGCCTCCTTCTGAACAAGCTCTTTGCGTGCACGATTGATTTCGTGCTGGGGTTGATCTAGTTTCTGCTTGCGCCGTTCTTCTCCAGCACGATACTCTACTAGCTGGCTCCGCAACCGCTCAATCCAAAGTACACGCAGCCCAGCCTTAAGCGGCTTATTCCAAGATATATCTGCTGGTTGGCAGACATATGTGTACCGTGGTGGCACTTTAAGCAGAATTACGTATATCGACGCTGCGTAGTTCTTGACTTCAGTGGTCCAATGACCACTGAAATCATTCCACAGCAGTAGAATATTCTCATCTCCATTCGGACGCTCAGCGAAATGATATTCCAAGAATTTCACCGACAATTCTGCATTCCACCACGCGCACTGGTTACCATAGATTTGGCAGTCATTGCGCTCTTGTAGAGATTTTATTTCGCGCTTCCACATTGTCGGGCTGAATCCGTGACGCTGCTTTTCGTTTTCTTCACGCTTATTCTTGATAGTTGAAGGTGAACACTTGAAAACAAGAAACGGGGGTAATTTGCGGTCCTCCCAGTCTGCCAAAAGCATAGCCGTCGCACGCGCCTTCTCTTTATTCGAGCACTTAACCCATACCGTTTTAACCCCGCGTTTTGATATTGTCTGCTTCGGTAAGTACTCGAAAAATACAGCTATATGTGGCAAAATAAGGGGGACATTCAAAAAAAATGTACATGTTAAATCAGTCGGAACATTTTAAGGTAGCGCATGCAGAGACATACCTGTTTGGTCGGCGTTGTATACTTGTGTGCACTTCTTCTCCACAATTGTCTGCAACACAAGTGCGCGGAAGGACTCAGCTGCGGCTTGAGCGTCCTGAGGTGTGGTTTGTTCCTGTCTCGTCCGCGCCCGCAGCGACAGCTTGTGACGCCGTAGGAACAATTTAATCCATGTAGGAAATGCCGCAAATTTTCCATCTAGTCCATTCTCAGCAGCCATCTCTTTCGCCTGTAGCTGCAGAATCAGCCTCGATACCGGGGCTCCATCTTTGCGCAGCGTGTTCAACCAAAAAACGATGTCTTCGTCAACATCCTTGGGAAGCACCGTGGCATCACCGAGATTGCGAAGATTGCGATGACGTCCGCGACCAGAATCACAAGCAGCGCGAATTGTTGGAGCCTGTTTTACCCACTTGTTAATCTGTTTCTTCCTAGCACAAAGTTCACCACCTTTCAACTCGCCGTAGAAGTGTTTAATTGTTTCGTCCAGATCATGACCGCCTTCTCTGTAGTTGAGAACTTCCTATTTGTGGGAGTATTCCACTGCTGTTCGCTGATACGACTTCTTTTTCTTGCCTTGCCCATTGATGCGAGGTCGGACCATAGTTCAGTTTGCTGTGCGCGATTCTAAGGAATGTGGTATGGCCCGTTGTTTTATCTGTGTGGTGCTAATAATAGAGGTAGTTCGAAGAGTGAGTAACAAGACCATCTGTTAAGTAATCGCTGCTTCTGATTGGCTGTCTTGCAGGTGACCCTTAGCAGTAAACGACGCCTAGGACTACGACGATACGGTAGAACTCACAATAGCGGTACAGAAACCGTCCCCATTTCTGATATCCAGGTTTCAATCTACTTTCTCGGGTCATTAAAATACACAGGTTGTGTGACCAGCAACCCTCCCGAAGTGTCAAAGTGAGGGACTTGGCGACTCTCGCCGAGGAGAAGGAGTTGTTCTCGTCCCAGAGGCGGACTACGAGCGGCAGCAGCAGGATCGATATCACACCGAGGACGACCAGAGCCGCGGGCACCGACATGTTGGGCTCCGACCCGTGCCCAGCGCCAAGCATGCCAGCACCAACGTGAAGATGGACACAAAGCGGCGGACGATCAGGTACAACGCCTGGATGGCACCGCCTCGCGCAGGGATTTGCCCGCATTCCGCGCGCACTTCTAGCGGTATGCATTAAATGTTGCATCGCCTTAACCCTATTGATTTCAGCGTCATTCTTTTTAGCAAGTATAATAATCACACGCTATCTTCCTAACGCACACCATAGCGGGTAGAGATGCACTTCAGCTTGCTTTAGCGGACGTTCATCGGCAACGTAGCCACCACGTCTTCGCACTCAATCGCTGGTTGTTGGGTGATGCTACGGGGATGATCTTCATCTCAAGGAAGAGGTCAAGTCACTACATAATCGACGGTTGCATCATCAACACCGGGTGTGAGCGCGTCGCTCGGCGATGACTCGGCGGCGAGTAGTGGCGTGATCATCTTGGCGCTGCAGCGTCGGCTGCGCCATCACCACGTGTGTGTGCACACGCGCACACTTTCAACCTTGTGATCATCACTCTCAACTCGTTGAAACGATATGATCTGGGATGATCGATTTGGAGAGGATATGCGAAGATAGAGTGAGAGCGGAGTCTGTAGTCAATTGTGCAGCAAGAAGTTTTTTGTGTGCAGAAAGTCAAAAATATTTTCCAGTTCTCCAAAACTATTTTTCTTGCGCGCAGAACGCAAGCAGTCGCGAGCCGCACATTGAGCCAAAATAGATCAATATAAATAGGCGAGTCCATTTGCAAGACTCTTTTCCAGCGGTGCCATGTTCAATCTCCTTCGTGAATGCACCTCCTCGCCTTACTCAAGGGAGAAAGCCGACGGACGAGTGAGTATACAAGTCTTCAGCCCAGATCTCACAAACAAAGGCGACATGGGCGGCTTTTTCTCCAGGAACTCGGTGGTTCCCCATCAACCCCTCTCCATTGTCGCGGCTAGTGCAGCGCCTCAAAACGCGAAGTCCAAGAGAAACAAGCACCACAAATTCAACACTTTGGTACCGGAGCCACAAGGGCCTGTGCAGCTTTCACAGAGCCCAACACCAAACCCAATTGCCTCCAAGATTCCAGCAACAAATGAACCTTTGACTCGTGCTGACCTCCGCGTGCAATTTCTTAAGGCTGTGAAGCGTGGGAATGTTGCCGAGATGGCTGACTTATTGCAGCGGTACCAACAACCAAGTCCACAGAGTCTAGATTCTCATGAGGATGAGAGTGAAGAAAGCGTCGAAGAGCTGGTTAACTTCCGAGGCATGTGGGAAAGTACCCCGCTGATCTCTGCTGCGCAGTACGCGCACTGTGAGGCTGCTTTGTGGTTGCTGAGCCATGGTGCCAAGCCGCACGCTAGCAATGAGAAATCCGTGACGGCTCTATTGCTGGCTAGTCTGGAGGGCCTGACTCCGGTCGTCGTGGAGCTTCTTCGGACTATAAATTCAACTGTAGAAGTGTCGCCGATCGACAAACAAATCGGCGTTGTGTATAATTCCGCTGCAGACGTCAATGTCCGCTTGAGCCCACTCCTGGCAGCAAGCATGAACGGCCACGCTGAGATTGCTCGACTCTTACTAGACCACGGCGCTGCTGTGAACCAGCAAGTGCCGACCACGGTTGGCGCTGGAACCTCACTGAGTACCGATATTTCTCGAGGATCAACAGCTTTAATACTTGCTTCGAGATATGGACACGCTGACGTGGTGGCTCTACTTCTGCAACGACAGGCGGATTATACTTTAGTAGATGGAACAACGGATACCTCACCTTTATTGTCAGCATGTGAGCGTGGCCACGAGGAGTGTGCTCTATTGCTTCTTAGAGCAATGACATCGGAAAGCAAGCCCCCGCTCTCTAGCAACACAGAGACCGAGAAATGGCAAGTTCCTAACCACCAGGGCTTTACACCACTGCACTTTGCAGCAGCGAATGGGTTGCTTCATGTGTGCAATGCCTTGTTATCCGCTCTAAAAGACCAGCAGAATTGCCTTGAGGACGAGGTCATGGCAGCAGCTTTTGTGAATGCCCGTGCGGGAGCCCGACGCGAGAGCGCACTACTGCTCGCAGTTCGGAAACGCCAGCATGAAGTCGCACGATTACTGTTGGAAGCGGGGGCGGATGCAGAGCTAGCTGACCGAGGTGGGAACACCGCGACGCAGGTGCTCGCTCGCAATAAGCAAGATGCACTGCTTCAGCTGTGCGAGGCCGCTATCAACAAATCGCAGCGTCAGCTTTCGAGAGAGTCCCCCGCCGTTGAAGATATACTGATATCCGCAGACGCAGAATCACACAAAGAAGAAGAGCTTCGATCAGCCGAGTCGCACGTTGCGGATGTCAATACCGAAGTCCGCGTAGACGGCGATGAACGATGAACGAAGGAGCCCAGTGTTGTCTGTTACAGGTCCTAATCTGAAAATGTTGTAGTAATATTTATCTGTTAGAAAATGCACTTGCTTTCTTTTGTCGAGGCTAACCTAGCCTGGCTAAGTAGCTTTACTTCGACCGAGTAGCTGCTTCATTAACACGTTCTGCACTTCAGCATAAACGCGCCCAGTCGTTTTGGCATATGCGCCGAGTATGAGCTCTGAAAGAATGCCAATTTCCTCGGAGTGTATCCCACCATCATCATCTGGATCAGTAAGGGGCGAGTACGATTGATCGCTGTAGGCGTCTTCGTCGTTTGGCGCACTAATCGTCGGATCGAGTTGGGTCACCGTTCGCAGGATACAGCCACCGTCGTGGCCGGGAAGCGCCTCGATTTTTGTCCTTGCAGCCGAGACAAACATTTAAGCAACTTAGTCCAGAAGTCAACCGATAGCACTGGCGTTCACACTCCTACTTACCACCCCTTCTCAAGCACTTTGAATGCATTCTTCGTGCCTCGCTTTGCCCGGCACTCCCCATCAGAAACCCAGTTCACACAAACGAAATCTGATTCGATGGTCTTCTTAAAAGCAGCAGTAGCTTTAATTTCCGCTGAGCGCTCTCCAACGGGGAACGAGAATGTCGTCGTTGCGAGCATCGAGTCCTCCAAAGTCTCGACCTCCTGAAAGCAACACAGCGTTAGTTTTCAACGCGAGAAATTGGTTCGAACGACGTGTCTAGATCGACGCTTACTCGATGCATGCCCCCCATTTTCATGAGATTACTGGCGTCAGAAAGGAATGCCCAGATGACTTCCGCGACCGACTCAAAGCTAAACGGAAATCGTCGCGCCACAACCATTTCAACGCGTAGCACGTCCCCTCTGTAGGCTTTCGGGTCGCGTTTTGACTTCACGCGTATGCTGTGGCAATCTGTTGTTAGCTCTGCCACGCTAGTTATTGCCATCACTCGATGCAGACGAAGATATTCTTTCGCGACTTCAGCTTGAAGCTCGTTGTTGAATGTATTCGGGATGAGCTTTCGGCGGCGGCGAGGTTGGCTGGCTGGGTTTTCAATCGCCTGGAGTAGCAATCGACAAGCAAAAGAAAATGAGTACATCCATCCAAAAGCAATAAATGAGACCACCCCCCCTCCTCCTCCTACCAGGAAAATCGATCGCTTGCGGATCATTTTCTCCAGCGATTTGGAGAACTTGATTTGTTCGCTCAGCTCCTCGCGCAGCCTGGCGTTCTCACTAAGAGATTGCTGACGTGCCACTGATTGCTGTTGCGCTATGCGTTGCCACATGGAGTTGCCCAGCTTGGCGTGGCTCTCCTCATCCACGCGCCTCAATTCATCTTCCAGCCCTCGCACTCTGCTCTTGAGGTATTTGAGCTCCTCCTTTTGTCGCTTCTGGTACCGGTTCGAGCCTCGAGCGTTCCCCGGAGTCGCGCAACGCAACGGCTTCTCCGTCATGTCCAAGCTGCCACAGCTGGTCTGGCCGTCGTCTAGCGACTCCTTCTCCGCAGCCTCCCCCACGTCTCCAACTGTGTAGCCTTCCTCCCAGCCGTCTTCGTCACTGTCGTGGGCGTTCTCATTCTTCGGTTCCTCTTGGTTGCTGGAGATAGCTCGAGCTGGCGTCGGCGACGCTGCAACTTTGATTTCATGCGCCGATAACGCAGTGATCTCAAGGTGCTCTTCCGCGAGGAAGTCGTTGAAGAACTCGAGAATTTCCGACAGCGCGGGGGTCTGCTCCATCGCGCTTCTTCTCGATACTCGTCTGAAGGGAAAGTGGAAGCTATGCGGTGAACACTCGTCGGGGTCGCTTAGCTGCGACTATCTACATGTATTTTTCTGACCCCATTGCCGCCGGTGTAGATAACAGCGACCACTGGCGAAAGCCTACACGACTTTACTGACCTTATCGCTCGTCAGCGAGTCCAACACGGCGTCAAAAATATACACGACGGTCTTCTCGTAGTTCTCGATGATCATCTCGGTGGTCTGGCCCACCGCCTTGGCTGAATCTGTGAAGGAATCACTATCAGCGATGTTTGGGGTCATGCGAGCGCAGGCGCGGAAGATCGTTGCGTTTTGTGGGTCCTCCTCGGATGGCTCGAAGACACACCTGCTCATCAACACATCGACACGAAGTGTTAGCCCAACAGCTAAACTCCAAGGTAGACTTAACGATAGATACCGACCATCCTTTCTGGCGGATACGCATTGGCGAGGTGCCTTCGTTCGAACACTCTCCGTCGCATTCCCACACAAACGTCAGCTTGTTCGCTTCAACATACCGCCGAACCGCGATGTTGCCCAAGGTTTGTATGGACCCGGAGGGGTTGTTCACCGTGCAATGTCCGAAAAGCTCGTTGCCTTGGTTTTGAAGAGCCTGTTATACCGACGAGAGTGATGATAACAAGACCCGCAGCGGCCGCACCAAGGGATACACGTACCATTTGAAAATTTGCGTGTCCACTCGATCCCGAGAGGAACTCCCAGGCGTGATCTCCGATGAGCCGAAGGCCGAACGGAATCAGTCTGCTTTCCACAAATTGCAGGCACATTTGAGGACCGCGCTCCCCCACAGTTTCCATCTCCATGTTCATCTTTCTTTGGGCTACAGGGCTGGGCGTCGGCATGCCCTGCTGTTGTAGGAGGAGGTTTCCCGCGCCATTGCTATATGATGACGATATGTTCTTGAACAGATCCCTATACAACTCCTTTGACGTGGGCGGTTGGCGAGGGGCTGCTGGGTTCAGCTCAGAGCACTCCGCTCCAAAGCCCATTTTCTAAGAACCACAAACAACCACGTAACAGTGAGATAAGTGCACAAAGCACACAGCCACCACTGTGACTCACGCTCAGATCTGGGGTCTTCTCCAGCGTGCGCTGCATGGCCTTGACCGACTTGACCTGCTCTCGAACGAGCTGCCGCAGTCGAGCGTTCTCCCCGACGGACTTCTGCCGCTCTGTCATCATCTGGCTGGAGATGTGCTTCCAGACGTGGTTGGTGTCTGTCTGTTCCTCGCTCGAGGGCCGGTTCAGGGCCTTGAGCTTCTTCTCGAGCTCCGCTGCCACCGCTCGAAGGTGGTCCAGCTCATGTTTGCGTCGCTTCCGCTTGGGCTTCACTGTCGACGCTGCAGCACCAACCTTCCTCTTGCTCGAAGTACTGGAAGCGGGAGGAGACGAGGTGCTGGTGGCCTCTGACTGGCTGCCGTCGGAGACCCTCGAGACAGCGGCGTCGTCGTCTGAGGCGAGCGACTCCATGAACTCCTCGAACGCCTTCTCGGACGACAGCACGTCTTTGTTCAGCACCACATTCACCGAGGGGCCGAGTCCGTCATCCCTCGTGCTGCCTGCGTCGATCCCCGTGAGCACGTCCAGCAGCTCCGCCTCCGAGAAGAGCGCCATCTTATCGTATGTAGGAATGATGGTAAAATTCAGTACACCACAGTCTCCCTCTCAAAAGCGATACTATTATCAAGTTGAAGTGGACAATGTGAGCCTACGAAGTATTCAGCGACGCCAGCATGCCGTCGAAAATGTAGACCACGGAGCGTTTGTAGTTCTCGAGGACGAGCTCCGTGGTCGTGCCGATGGACTCCTCCAAGTTTGCGTCTTCGGGGATGATCGTGCTCAGAATCGCACACCGTCGGAAGATGGTGGCGTTGGTGGGGCCTTCCTCTGCGGGCTTGAACACACACCTGCGTCACAAGTGAGTTAGCAACGCATATAGCAGCAAGCTAGTACTGTGCATGCCAACTAACCATCCTTATGGCTGGATACGAGTCTTCGAGTCGCCTTGGTGCACGGCCCCTTCGCACTCCCAGATAATCGTCAGCTTATTCGCCTCCACGTACTGCCGGACAGCGACGTTCCCCAGCATTTGCATGGAGCCCATCGCGTTGTCCAGTTTGCACCAACCAAACATCTCGTCTCC
Organism: Phytophthora uliginosa; assembly: GCA_024679075.1. NCBI lineage: Eukaryota > Oomycota > Peronosporomycetes > Peronosporales > Peronosporaceae > Phytophthora > Phytophthora uliginosa. The sequence goes on along the minus strand of JAIKVD010000162.1, from coordinate 2,036 downwards.
TTGGTTTTGAACAGCCTTCCACAAGATTACAGGGGTTAGACAACCGTAGCGACAAAATACCCGTTGCACGAACAAAATCCTCCGCACCAGCTCGAAGTCTTCATGTCCGTTTGTCCCTGTGAGGATTTTCCAGGCTCTTTCCCTGATCTTCTCGAAGCTGAAGGGGACGAGCTTATTCTCCACGACTTGGAGGCACATTCGAAGACCATCATTGTTGTCAGCTTCAATCTCAATGTACACCTTCTTGCTGCCGCCTAGACTTGGGCTAGCGGTGCTCGACTGAGGGAGCACGGTATCCACCCCAGTGCTGTATAAATTCGACAAGTTTCGAAACAGGACTTTGTATAGCTCTTTGGACTGACGTGGGGCTACCGCCCTCTCCTCCGCTTCTGGAAAAACATCCTTTTGCTGTAACACATCACAGCAAATACGTTAGGGGACCAAGCGAGAACACGCACCATACAGCCGACTTACGCTTAAGGCAGGAGTCTTTTCAAGCGAGCGTTGCAAAGCCTTGAGCATTGTCATCTGCTCACGCACCAGACCTCGCAGCCGGGCATTCTCCACTGCAGACTTCTGTCGCTGCTTAAGCAAGCGGTTGGACACGCACTTCCAGAATGGATCAGAGCCAAGGTTGCTCTGGGTGTGTGGCTGACTCAGCTCCCTGAGCTTCTTCTCCATTTCCGCCGCAACAGCTCGAAGGTGATCAATCTCCTGCTTGCGGGTTTTCCGGCAACGCTTTGGTCTCTGGATTGGCGTAGACAGCAGTGCCCTCTTGGTTCTTACGTGGGACTCGCAAGTCGAATGCACTCCTGCCGCCGCTGCCAAATCCACCGGCGCGAGTGCCTCCACGAACTTCTCCAATTCATGCTCCGACGTGAACATCGCCCCGTCCAGGACTACATTAACTGAGGGATTCCACGCGCTGGGTTGCTCCTCCATCTTTACGTCCTGCTGCGTACATCAAGCAACACGACACTCGGATAACTACGCAGGTTAAAAATTCTATTACCTTTGCACTCGCACCTCGGTTCCTGAGCTGTCCATTGTGTCGTCCAGCGCTGCGAGCAGATCTAGCAGCTCGGCATCCGTGAACTTTGGTCGCGTCTGCAGCATTGTCGGTGTCATCGGCGCAAGTGAAGGAATGCCCCCTCGGAGTGAGAACCTGCACTTGTTGCAGTCCACGTGTCGCTGCGCAAGTCGCGCGCATGGATTACTCCGCGTGACCCGCTTTGATCACGGTCTCGCTTCAAAGGCAACGTGTGTGGAATTTCTATTGGAGTGATAAAATTTCCGTCCGCAGTGGTGCGCTGGACTTGCCGCGAGCGCCCGCGAGCTCCTTGAGCGCTGTATGCTGGCTGCCTTCAACCACGCCTCGACACCAACGGTGCCACACCAAGCAGACTTTGGCGCGTCCCAGTGGGACCACGAACAGTACGTACTGATCGTTACTGCCAATTAGTCTGCGTGCGGATAAGATAGCAACTTGCTGCAGATCGAAACCTTCGCCGATGGTGTTGAATGCCCGGCATTGGCTATTTGCCGCATCAGCTCGACGGTATACCGTAAGCTTAATAATACTTAAGTACCAAATTGGTACCATCAACTCAATACCAGGCCATTGCTCTCTTCATCCTGCTATGCCAGCGTATAGTAGAGAGCTTCTACAAGCCATTGCCACTGCAGCGCACGAGAAGACCGACGAAATTTAGCCGGTTCGCAGTCGTTCCGGGCGCAGCCGGCTACCCGAGGGCGAAACTCGAGCCGTAGTAGACTGTCGCAACTCACTGTGATATGTAACAGGTATCCGGATACGTGTTGCAGTGCTCACGAGACTGTAGCCATGTGGGGTTTCAGCTCTAATTTTCTTGAAAAAAGACCAAATTTGCGAAATTTTGGTCGAGATGAGGGCCTCTGACACGCGGGAAGCTCCGCTGCGTCGTCAGTCATACATTCTCCAAGTGAAGGGCGGCCATGAGCATGCTGAACCGCTTCTCGAGCGCCGTGCAGACGGCCGTGTCCGGCGCGGCGTCGGC